>CAUYSK010095094.1:0-19942 GCA_963575035.1 Avahi laniger
TTGCCTTTTGCTTTACTCTCGTCTCCTAGGTTTAAATCCTGGCTTCAAAGTTTACTTGTTAACTGACCTTGAGTTTAGTGTTATCTAACCTCCTTGAGCCTCTTTTTCTTTGTCTTCTGAGTGGGAATGATAGTGGTACCAACAGTATTTGATATGGTAAAGATTAATTGTAAAATTAAAATTAAATTGTGAAAAATTAAAATTGTAAAATTAAAATCTGGTTTATTAATTCCGTTTCTGCCTAAGCTTTGTTTTTATCCCATCAAAATCAAAGTCTAATTATATTCCTGTAATGTTTTTCAAAATGACAAAAAAGAATATTAGTTATAGAATTTTGATTTCTCAGCATGCCAAAGAAACCTGAGAAATTCAATTATTTAAGCAAGCATGCAAAAAAGTTTCATTTCATGGGCATTATTAATGTTTGATTATCCCAAGTTAATGTGGAAAATATAAAAGCTACTTTTTATTGTGTTCATCTAAGGTTAGCATTATATAATTATTTGAAATCATTTATATTTATCGGCATTCCTGGACAAGATGGATGGAGGAGGAAATGGAGGTAGTGATCTTAAAGACCAGGAGCAGAGAGGATAAAGAGTCGCCTACAGATAAAGGAAAATTGACCATGGATCAGATACTCGATAGGTATCCATAAGTAGATGATTAACACTTTTATTCTACTTAGTACAGTTTGATTCTAAATTTGTAAAGAATGTGTATTTGTGTAAGGGTGCAATTATGATTAGTAAAAGTATGGCAGAAAGAGATGTGAAACATTTTTTAAATGGTACAAACCAAAATGTCAATAGTGCTTATATGTTTTAGAATACGAAGTGATTTTTCTTTTTTAGCTGTTTTTGCATTAGCGACATTTTATATAATTAACGTATATCAATTTATGATCAGTAATAAAGTTGTTAATCTTTAAAAGGACAATTATAAAAGAAGTTAATAGCGTCCAATTTTAGAAGCACGTTTATTGTTTAAAAAGCTTCATATATTTGTATTTTGTGATTTTTCAGCTGTGATTAAATTTTTATTAATAGTAAAGCAAGTGAGCGATTTGATGATTTCAGGTTTTGGTATTGTCCGAAAATGAATACTATATCTGGGATATACTTTTTCTACTTTTGGCTTATTTTAATATTATATATACATCTTTTCTTTCAGAATATTATGGGAAAATTGCATAGTTTCATCTGCTTTCTTTAGGTGAAATTCACTGTGAATATGTACACAGCCTTTAGTAAATCATACAGTTCTTCTTATAACAAGTCCAAATTCATCTTAGAATCACAGAATGTTGGAGTCATAATGTATCCTAGAGAAGATTTAGTTCAGGCTTAGAACATTGATGATTTTAGGTCATTGTCATTCCCAGTAGTTTAAAAGGCTCTATGACTAAGTAAATAAAATATAGGACTACAAAACAAGCAGCTTTATTGCCCTGAGTTTTATTTTGGACAGGATTTGGTGTTTTATATAAATGCCACGCCCCCGTGGGACATCTGAGTTCAAAATCCCAGATGTATGTAGTCCAACTTTCTCTATTTGTCCATTTGGGTAATAACCTAACTCCCCTCCCTAACTCCACTTTTACCAATTTGGATTCCAAGGGATCCTTCCCTTGACACCAGATATTTAATAAATATCAGTGACCTGTAATACCTACAAATATGACTGTGAGAAAAGCACTTAGTGACTAAGTTTAAACTTTAAAAAATGGAGTCAATAGCACTGTAGTTGAGGGTGGTCTTTGCACCAAGGTATGGGATAGATTAATCAGTTATTTTAAAGCAGAGACTTGATTATAATATATAAAAATTAACTATAATCACTACTATTCATTGAGCTTTTATTTGCCAGGAACTGACTTATTGTTATATACACTATCTCAGTTATTGCTCAGACAGCCTATAAGGTAGATTTGTATTATCCCATTTTATAGGCAAAGAAAATAAGGCTTAAAGGAGTAACTTGCCCAAGACTCATAACTATAATAGTAATTGGGTCAAGTTTCCTTTTTATCTTTTATCTCCTCGTACAAACTTTAAAGACTTGAACGACTTGACTACTTTTCAGTTGGGATTAGTTACAGGTTTAGAAGTTACCTAATACAGTTTCTTCGCTAGTTTGAGGTTTCTCCTAGGAACAATATATAATTTTGACCTTTAGTCAACATCTGTTTACTAAACTTTGGGGGTGGAGAGGGAGTTGAGAAGGAATGTCTGATGGAAGGGGACCCCAAACAGAACCATTAGAAAACAAAATGTTTATCAATGGAGTGTTTGAGTACTGAAGGCTTACAACAGCCTAAACTAGCACATACTGTTAATGGGGATCAGTGAAGAGAATCCTGTAGCTGGATATGGAGAGTGATATTTGACTTATATTTTTAAGGGGAAATGATTTGGTATAATTGGTAAAGGGGAAAACCCTCATTCCTTATTTTTCCCTATAAAATGTCACAGGTGAAAATGTGAACGACTCCAAGTCTTGCAAAAGACTCTTGGGTTCTGTCTGACTTACCATTTGAGTGAGAATCCAGAGTGAGCACAATGGTTTATTTGTAATTTCTTGTCATGGAGAATATAGGCTATAGTTCCTCTGAACCAACAAATCTGGTTTTGGTTTTCTGTTCATTATGTTCATTGAACCCAGATATTTGTTCATCTGATATTTCCCATCTTATGATAATACTAATTTTCAATTATTTTGTCTTGTATTTTCAGAAAGAGTTCTGGAGTACCTATACAAAAGCGCAACAAGGAGAGAGTAACAGAGGAAGTGACTGGTTTCAATTTTACCTTACCTTTCCATTAATCTTTGGCCTCTTCATTATCCTCCTTGTCATTTTCCTAATCTGGAGATGCTTCCTAAGAAACAAAACTCGTAGACAGACAGTGACTGAAGGCCACATTCCTTTCCCTCAGCACCTGAATATCGTCACTCCACCTCCCCCTCCAGACGAAGTGTTTGATAGCAGTGGATTGTCTCCAGGCTTTCTGGAATATGTAGTTGGGCGCTCAGATTCTGTCTCCACTCGTCTGTCCAACTGTGATCCCCCACCAACCTATGAGGAAGCCACTGGCCAGGTGAACCTACGGAGGAGTGAAACAGAACCTCATTTAGACCCACCCCCGGAATATGAGGACATAGTCAACTCCAACTCAGCCAGTGCCATTGCCATGGTGCCTGTGGTCACCACCATCAAATGAAGCTGCAAACTTCTTTTTACTCTAATCATTTTTAAAATACTAATGAAAGAACTTTCTAGCACTTTACCACTACATAAATGTGCATCGACTTATTTGATTGAACTCTTACAGCATACCACTTCACACTTTCTGATTTGACTTTCTTTAGTTTTGTTTCCTATTATAAAATCATTCTCCATGCTTATTTTTACTAGAGGAAATATGCGAAGAGGGGAAAAACATACTAGTGGGGGTCTTCATGTGATGTGATGAGATATACATGTGTATATGTATGTATATGCATATATACATGTGCATGAATCAACATAGTACATGTGCAACTATCTTAAAAATCCATTAACTTCTATCTAAATCACCTAGAAAGAGAGCATTACTTACAAAAGCGAAAAAACAAGGGCACCAACAGTTTGTGTAAGAGCCAGCAACATGCTGTAGAATTTTGCAAACAGGATGTATTTAGCATGTTTTCTAATTCCTACTGGCTTTTGTTAATCTTCTATTTCTTCATCTACCTTAAAAGGAAAAAAATTCATATAGTCATTCTTGGTTTTAGAAACATCTCAGAAAGAGAAAGTGCAGGAGCATATGATAAGGAATAACTTGCTTACTGTGTACGGTAAGAAAATCATCGGTCATGAGTGACATTTGGCTTGTTCTGTACTAGGGATTTTTTTTTTTGGTTAACCATCCCCCCACTTTCAAAATTAAACAGTATTTTATTAGCATCTTTGAATGTCTCGTGCTGTGTGTATTAACATCATGATGCGGAGGATTTTCTGGCAGTGCAATAATTTCTAGAGTGGATATATGTATTAATGACAGGCAATAGATACCAAGTACTCCTTTGCTCACAGGTGACAATAATTATTTTCTTCTTCTTGCTGTTTCATTGCCTTTTACTCTACTGTTTACTCTCCCTCCTACCACTACAGAATCTTCAAGCCCCTAAGAGTTTAGTTAAATAAAATTTTTGAAATTATTTTCTTGATGTTTTTATATAGGCTGAAGTCTTTGCCTCAAGATTATTAGAAGGCAATTTTCCATTACATTTAAGAACTGTGATTTTTTTATAATGCCCTCCAATTGGTAGAAGAAGATTGCAAAGTCTGTGTTATCCCTCTGCACACTAAATCTAGTGAAAGCCCCACATTGGTCTCATTATTGTTGCTATTTCATTTTGTATTTTTATCAGATTTTTTTTAAACTGCAGAGTTGTTACTTTTTCTTTGGAACAGAGGGAACAGGCTGCGAATGAGCTACCAACATGAATCAGCTCACAAAGAAAAAAATAATACAGTTGTTTCATAAAGTTCCCATTATGTATGCACAGGTGGCAAATTCATTAGATCAGGTCAGCGAAATATCTGTGCCACTCCCAAGCTGCCTTAGCCTCAGATAAAATGGTTGAGGCAGAAGGAATGTAGGTTTCAAGTGTATCATTCCCTGGGGCCTCCATCTCCATCCCTGTCCCCACAGACCCCTCCCCCAATGCTGCCCTGGAACCAAAGGAAGGAGGAACTCTGGGGGAATCCTCAAGTAGGAATCTGAAGACCTGACCTCCAATCCCCCTCTACCATGTACTTGCCAAGGTACCTGAGGAAGACCCATATCTGACCCTCAAACTCCTCACCTCTAAAATAGGGAAAATATCATTTGTTCTGCCCTTATCCTGGGCTTTAAAAGGTTCAAATGAGGTGGGGTGTGTGCAAGTAATTTGTAAACCTTACTAAGAGTAAGGTTGTAGTGTTGTTATTATTGTGCTTCAGGGATAATTTTCTCCCTGTATTTCCCTAAAATTTATCAGAGCTTTCACATAGTGCAAAATAGGGCAGGCTGCTTTGTAAATAGCTAACATATTCTTAATCTGAGTGTGCGGGCTATTATTTAACCCCTGCCATACTCTGGTCTATACCAAAGCTGTGCCAACTTAAAGTGTTAGCCCACTCAACACAAACAGCGTTAAGCAAATGTTGGAAAGGGAACTAAGGTGTGTGTGCTTAGTTAATAGGTTTTACAGCTTTCAGGGACTAAACATGATTGATTATGTCTTCACCTTGGTCTCAGAAATGACAAATTCAGACGTTTTGACATGAGTACACATCAATCTTTGGCTTCTAGTTAAAGCTGAAGTTGGGAGTGTTTGATTCAGTAACTTGTGTGGATTTTTTGGTTTATTTTTAAATGGAAATTAAGGCTCCTTTTGCGTGGACATTTTTGTCATTAATGTCAGGCTTTAGATTAGACCTAATCTAAAATGTGGTCCATGGACCCCTGGGGTTTCTTGAGAGCCTTTCAGGGAGTGTGTGAGATCAAAATACTTTCATAATAACATGAAGACATTATTTGTCTTTTCACTCTAATTCTCTCAAAAAAGAGTTGAAAATGTAAAACAATGCCATCTTCCCACAAATCTTTCTGTTTTAGAAAATATAGCTATTTTCATAAAAAATGTTATTTATGTTAGCTTGTAATGGGTTATTATTTTTAAATGAATTAATACTTTTAAAAATTTCAGTTTATTTTCTAATATGGTACATATTGATAGATATAACCCCGATAAACAAAAGGTCTTTGGCATCCAGATCCCCCAGTAAATTTTAAGAGTATAAAGGCTTCTGGAGACCAAAAGTTTGGGAATTATAGCATTAGACAAAGGAGCAAGATGTTCTATTGCTAAATATTCTTGCAGTTTTATTTTACATTTTAGACCCCTGATATTGCATTTAATGCTGCCTATTAGAGATACCCAAATTGCAATATCACAGTGAATGTTGATCCTTGAAGCAAAGGCCAAATGCTTAAACTGATCAATGACTAGCACTTTTCAGACCATTGGTCCATGAAAACACTACTCCATAGTAATAAGCGTATCAGCCACAGATCTCCTGGTGGCTTTCACATGATAATGACAGGATAAACAAAATACCACTTTCTTCAAGAAACATTATCTTAGGTTTGTTTGTTTTGTTTGAATTTGGTTTGGATTTAATATTTTTAAGGTCCCTTTTGCTACCCCATCTGCTTTTATAAACTGAGTTTCTTAGCATTTTTTATAAATAAGGGGCTTGTCTAGAATAATACATATTGTTTATGCTTTTGCCTTTCTTACCTGGTTGATATTACATTCACCTTTGATTGTTTTTAATAAAGGTTTATTTTTGCGGAATATATTTAATACCTTTCTTAAGCAGTGACTAAATTGAATCAACCAGTTTGCATTTAAATAAAAGAACAGGCTCAGTGATCTCTCAACAGAATGGTTTATGAGCCTCCACATGCAGAAGTTGTGTCTGGAATCCTAGAACTGACACTTTCTGCTTCCCTACTCTAACACAATAAATTGGATTTGTGTAAAGTAATTAAAATGATTTCTTCTTTTCCTGTTGACCAGCACAAATAGAGATGTGTTTGTTTCATTGCTAATTATGACTTCAAGATTGATGATCTGATCCAATAACTGCGGAGGTAGCTTTAACTTGGTTCTGTGTAAATAGTATGTATTTTATTATAATATTTCACATTTTAAAATGCTTGGTTTACATTAAATTATGGTATTTAACTATTTTTATGTGTATAGTAGGTAGGGTCTTTCTTATGTTTCCATGTTTTTGGTATGCTAAATAAAGCTATTTTTAAACCCAAGAGATTTCTTCTGCCATGTGTTAATCATATTATGGTTAAGTGATAAGCATGCTGCAGAAGCTCTTACTAATTATGTTCTTTTCAATAAGGTAAAATGATTATGTTTCTTTTCTTCTGAAGAATTTAGGGATATCGCTCAGTAAAGAAATAAGAAATCATTTGTTGAAAACTTCAGGGTGTTCTCAGCATAAGAAGGAACTTTTCTGTACGACTTTTGAATGATCTTGGTATGATACAAAATGGAAACACCTGCTCTAAAGGGTTAGGGTTAGGGTTACATTGAGCTCCCTGCTGTAGTGTAGTTTGTCAAGTCCCAGGAGTGGTGGCTACAGATACCAAGAACCTGGTTTCTTCCTGCTTAGCAGAACAGCTTGCGTTTGAGAAGATGAGAAAAGAAAGCACAAGATGAGACCATTGTGGTCACAGAGCATCATCTTCCTATGTGTAGTTACCTTAACGACTAAAAGCTGGTGTGTCATGTCATTAACCAAGTATACGTAAATATGAGTTGCTCTTTATAGTATAAAAAATTATGTTTATTTACTCTATATTCAAGAAAGAATTTTAAATATAAATTATAAGTCTGAGTATCCATTTTGTAAGCACAAGTCCCCAGAGAGTTGTCCAAATAATCATCAAAAGGTGCTTTTAAAAATATGTAGCAATTATATAGTTTATAATTTGATGACTACAACTATTAATCTCAACACCTAGATCAAGACATTTCTAGTACCCCAGAAGGCTTCCTCATACCTCCTCCTTAAAAATACCACTATTCTAACATCTGTCATAAAAGATTATTTTTTGAAAGTTCATACTTGGCTGTGGCCATATGGACTTTTTTTTTAAGCTCTTAAGGTATTTCAGAAAAGTTCTAGAGCTGCTCTTCCATCTCTTGACCCTCCTTGAAATCACCTACTTGTTCTCTCTGAGCCTTTTCTACATTCTTAAGCTTTTTGAGGCCAAGAATTGTGTTTAATCCTTTTAACTGCCTTCCCCAAATACATCAAACACCTAAAAGTGAGGGCTTTTTTTAGGCTATGAATTGACCGAAGCACCTGTAGCTTTCTGGTTGGTTTCCTTAATGCTTCTCTTTCTGCTGTAATTCTTACCACCTGTCATTTCCTTAAACTTATATCATGACATTTTGTTCTCAGTAATTTTATTTACTTTATCTACTTCTGTGGTTTTTAGGTAACTTCCAAAATTCTCTGTAATATGGTCCCACTAGCTTATCTAACCTTATTTTCTTCTATACCTCAGATGACAAACTTTTACAAAATGCCTACTTTGCGTGAGACCCTAAAGAGATTAGAAAGTGATAGTGTCTCTTGTCCCTGGGGATTTTGCAATCAGACTAAAACTTGGAAAACCTTCTAATGTTCTAACTGGGTTTCTAACCCTAACTCCACTCCAGCTTATGAAGCTGCTTCTTGCCCAACGTCCCATAGTATTTATAAGTAGTCATCTTTATCACACAGTCCTGTATCTTGGTCTATGCTGTGGTTTTTGTAAGTTTTTAGCAATGGGAACTAACTTTCAAACAATTTTTCATGGAACCATAATATTAATATATTAAGTAGATGGAACTGTTGTCATTGAGTATGGAAGTGTGAAGCTTGAACCCCACTGTGACCTTTCTTGTCAACCCTCCGTACTGCAGATCAGTCCAAGTCACCTCTGCAATCCCTATCATTTGATGAACATAATAAAAAAACCACTGTAATATAACATCTCCTGTTGGTATCCAATTTCACAGTTTCTCATCTTTCCACCCCAAACAAGTCTACAGAATCTCCTCCACTAATAGACTGCTTGGGGATCAAAAAGCTCTTTTTAATCCAGTTGTTCCTAACTCACAAGTATACTACACTGGCCACAATGTACACTATGATAATTATGTTTGAAGAGAGAATCATGGATGTTTATGGTTCTGATTCTTTCTTTATATTATTTCCATCATCACCAAGTTCACCCCTTATCAGCTTGTCACCTATACACATCTCCTTAAACCATACTTAATTTCCAAATAAAGACAATCACAAGGTTATAATTCCACCTAACATGATACAACTATACTAGGTTCAACGAAAAACTTACTAACTCCTTCCCCAGAACAAGAGGTAAAGTTTTTGAGTGATATTTACTCTTGTTGAAATCCCATAACTTCAATACTTAGCTATCAAATTAACAATATTAAAATACTATGATATAAAGTCAATACATCTTCTGTTACATGATAAGGGAAGAATAGAGGAAAGAAACATTTTCGTAACACAAATGTATTTATAACAAACTAAGGAGGAAATATTCATGACAAGTGCAGGCCTCATTTCTGTAACTGGTCACGTGGTTATGCCTGATCTATATAACTACCTTCTTCCACTACCCGTTCTATTTTCCATTTGCCTTCAACAAGCACCCCACCTACTTATTGCACTTTACCTGGTGGGGCGAACCAAACCTTCCTTCTTGAAGAGTCTGGGCCATTAGCAGTCCTGCCTGGATTGGGTTGTTGTAATTTTCCATTGACCTTAATGACAGGGCATGAAAATACTAAGAAATGCCCTAATGGATCATCTGCATTCTAGACATATTCTTTCTTACCGTTATTGTGGACTGGTAGTGCAATTTGTCCTTGTTAGTCTGGATCTCTCACCCCAGCCAGCACAGTAACTCCCTTCGTTGCCTGTAGATTCAGAGGAATGAGGAGCCCAAAGTGGCCAGTTGGCAGTCTTACCTTCCAGTTCAACAGAATCGTTCTTCTTGGGAGATGCATTCATTCCTCTGGAAATAAAACCTGTAGGCCAGCAGAGCCTAAGGTCATGAAAACAAGAAGCAAAACTTTTGCTAGTGAATCACTTGTGGTAAAAGAGAGTGGTGCCACTCCCATTACCATGCCTTGAGGAATCCTGGCTATGGGAGAAATAGCAGCATATATTGGATGCTGAGTAGATGCAGATACGGCCTTCAGGAGAACATTGCCCCAGGCCTGCAAGGTATTACTGGCACTGTAACTGAGTCTTCAAAAGACCATTCCACCATTCTGTCAAACCAGCTGTTTCAGTATTGTGGGGAACCTGGTAACACCAGTTCATGAGCAGGGGTCCACTGCCACACTTCCTTTGTTGTGAAGGGAGTTCCTAGATTAGAAACAATGCTATGTGGAAACCATAGCAGTGGATAAGACATTGTGTAAGTCCGTGGATCGAAGCAAATCTGTATCCAGAGTAAATGTCTATTCCAGTAACAATAAAAGGTTCCTTCCATGATGGAAGTAGTCCAGTGTAATCAACCTGCCACCAGGTAGCTGGCTGATCATGCTGGGGAATGGTGCCATATCTTGGACTCAGTGTTGGTCTCTGCTGCTGACAGATTGGGCACTCAGTGATGGCCATAGCCAGGTGAGCCTTGGCGAGTGGTACCTCATTTTGCTGAGCCTGTGCATGATGTCCATCCCTGCCACCATGGCCATTTTTTCATGAGCCCATTGGGTGATGACAGGAGTGGCTGGGAAAAAAAGGCTGAGTGGTATTCATAGAATGGGTCATCTTATCCACTTGATTATTAAAATCCTCCTCTGCTGAGGTAGCTCTTTGGTGTGCATTCATATGGGACAGAAATTTTGTCACATCTTTTGCCCGTTCAGAGAGTCCTATCCTCATACCTCTTTTCCAAATTTCCTTGTCACCAATTTTCCAATCATGTTCCTTCCAATCCCTGATCATTCAACCAAACCACTGGCCACAGGGAATGAATCACAATATAATCACACATCTGATCATTTTCCCTAAGCTAAGTGAACAACCAGGTGCACTGTCTGAAGTTCTGCCCACTGAGAGGATTTTTTATCACCACTGTCCTTCAAGGATGTCCCAGGAAAGGGCTGTAGAGCTATAGCTGTCCACTTTGGGTTAGGGCCTGCATATTGTGCAGAACTATCTATGAACCAGGCCCAAGTCTTCTCTTCGTCTGTCAACTAATCATAAAGAACTTCTCATGAGGCCATGAGTGCAGGCCGGGAGAGAGAAGACAGTGTAGCAGGAGTGGGCAACATGAGCATTTTGGCTACTCTTTTATGTAACTTATTTTTGCCTTCAGGGTGTGTTCAGGCCCTATCACATATGCATCGCTTCTATTTGATGATGAAGTGCTGCTGTGTACACCCAACTTTGTAACTCGGTGGGTCAGATAACACCCAGTTCGTGATGGGGCTTATAGAGTAGCTCAGGTCACATGGTAACTTGGTAGCCTATGGTCAAGTGTTCAGTTTGACCACGGCTACCAATCCTGGACCTCTAGAAAGTTCACTGAGGTAAAAGGCCACTGAATTTTTGTGAGATTTATTTCCCACCCACTGGCACACAAATGTCTTACCAAAAACTCTAAAGTAGTTGCCACTTAAGAATTACTAGGTTCAATCAGCATAATGTCACCAGTGTAAAAGACAAGTGTGATGCCTTGTGGAAGGGAAAGGCGATCAAGAGCTCTAAGAACTAAATTGTGACATAGGGCTGCAGAGTTGATATACCCCCAATGTAGGACAATGAAGCTGTATTGCTGGCATTGCCAGATGAAAGGAAACTGCATCTGGTGGGACTTAGGGACAGGGATAGAGAAAAAGGCATTTGCCAGATCAATAGCTCCATACCAGGGACCAGAGGATGTCTTAATTTGTTGATGCAATGAAACCACATCTGGTACAGCAGCTGCAATTGGAGTCATCACCTGGTAAAGCTTACGATAATCTTGTCCTTCTCGAAGAATCCTCTGTCTTCTGCCCAAGCCAAATAGGCAAGTTGAATGAAGATGTGGTGGGAATCACCACCCTTGCCATGAATCACCACCCTTGCCACTTTCAATTCTTGATGGTGGCACTAATCTCTGCAATCTCTTTGGGAATGTGGTATTGCTTTTACTCTTTTCCGAGGTAAAGGCATTTCTAGGGGCTTCTACTTGACCTTTCCCACCATAATAGCCCTCACTCCATAGGTCATGGAACCAATGTGGGAATTCTGCAAGCTGCTAAGTATGTTTATTGTAATTATGCATCCTGGAAATGGAGGAAAAAGCACAGGATGGGTTCAGAGACCCACTGTGCCCACTGTGAAATGGACCTGAGCTAAAACTCCATTGATCACTTGATCTCCATAAGCCCCCACTCTGACTAGTAGGCCACAGTGACATTTTGGGTCTCCTGAAATCAGTGCAAGTTTAGAGCTAGTGTCCAGTAGTACCTAAAAGATCTGATTATTTCCTTTTCCCCAGTGCACAGTTACCCTGGTAAAAGGTCATAGATGCCTTTGGGGAAAGATGGGGAGAAAGATTAAAAGCATAAATCTTGGGTAGTGTACTGGGGTCCTTTCTCAAGGGAACTTGGCCTTTTCATTCAAAGGGTTCTGAGTCTGTAAACTAATTCAAGTATGGGACTTGATTGAAGAACCTGACTCTCTGTTTTCATGATTCTCTTTAAGCTTTTGTTCACCTGACTTGGAAATTTTTCGTTTATATAGATCAAGTAATAATTTCATAGGCTTTCTATTTCACTTCTAGAAGCACTATGATCAATTAGTCAACATCATAGGTCTGTGATTGTGGCTTTGACTCTGCTTGCCTTTATGGTAGCAATGTACATCTTGCCTTTGGTGGTGGAGGGCTGACAATTGGCACCTGCCACTCTGAGATCCAATTATTTCCATTGCATTTAGGTTGCCCAATTCAGTGACTGTAGTTCCCACTGTAAGGTATGGCCTGAAGAGAAGAGTAATCATGGGGTTGTTTCAGTATGCTGAGGCTCTCCTCACAAATTTATTTCTCACAGTATTGGTGTTAAGGAAACCAAAATATTTCACCCAAAATGTACTTCTTTGACATATTTTAAGATGGCTATTCAGAGGGTCAGAAGACAGGATTAGCCCTGAAAAGCTGCCTTTTGTGGAGGAGATTTGCATCTGTACAGAAAAATCTACATTAGTGGAATAAACAGCCAGGCTTTCTCTGAGGCCCCCTTCCTCATTCAGATCTTAGAAAGATGAACTCAACCACAGGCTACCACCTATTCTTTCTGAGAGCTGCTACCTCCGAAGTTTCATCTACACAACAAGACCACCTTTGCCCTTTGTCTTTCTTTCTCCCTCCCTCTTATTACCAGTATTCCCACACTCCAAGTCCCTATTCTTTCTGTAACTACAGTATAGTATAAAAACTTCAACTTTCTGACATCCACCCCCCTTTGAGCCTAATACTTTGTATATGACTCCCATGCCTATCTGCATGTTAATACTAAATTGTATGTCTTTTTTCCTGTTAATCTGTCTATTATCAATTTATTTTATAGACTCAAATTATAAAACCTACAGGGGAAAAATTTGAACTTCCTTACAGGTGAAAGGTATGTCTTCTGGACCTTCTCAGTGTGAGTGAGTAGGTTTTAAATGTCTAATCCTCCATAACATTCCAATCTCCCTAAGTCTATGAGTCCCTTCCTCTACATGAAACCAAGACAGGACAGACATTTCCAGTTTGCTCACTGTGGGCCACCTTTTGGGTTATGTTTCAGCTAACCAACCAAGCAAATAAACAAACTATTAGAGTCCTTTCTAACTCCATGAGCTGCAACTTTAAATGCAGAATCTCTGCTTAGTGAGCCCATATCAACAAATTTAGCCTGATCAAACTTTATGTCCCTTCCACCATTAACCTACAGTCTTAGTATCTTTTCCCACATATGTTCACCAGATTTATGTCTATATACATTTGAAAATTTAAGTGGTTTTGATTGTATCAGACGTCCTCATGGGTCATACTTTGTATCTCACCTTTACGGGCTTCTAGGACTTGAGTCTAGTTATAGGTCTAGAAGCAAATATGGGTAATAGGAGTGGGGCCTGAGGAGAATCAGCACCTTCTTGCATGGCAGTTGCCTCAGGGGAGGCCATTAGAGTTTCCTCAGACAACGTAAGGTTAATCCTCTCAGACTGGGATAGAAGGGTCAATACCACTGAGGGTGTAGAAGCTGATACCACTGTTGGGGGAAGTTGCCACTGACACTGGAGGTGGGGAAGCCACTTCTGCTGTGGTTGGACAGACTGCTTCCACTGGATGTGGGGAGACCTCATCCACTGGCAAAAGTGACTCATCAGAATTTAGGGGCTCAATGCGCCAAGCTTCATCAGCGTCTACCCAAATGTGCCCCATCCCTATGTACGGGGGTCTCATTTTTACCCAATCAGTGCCCTCACTGTAGCAGGACACACCCTGTGAGGCTGGGAGTTCAACTTGCATTGTAATTCACCCAGTCACATCATGAGATTTGGAATTTGATTTTCAGCAGTAGCAGCCCTGCAGCTACGGGACATAAGAGTCTCCTTCAGGACATACATAGAAGCCTTCAGGTCATTTATACAGTGCCTGAGCTAGGAATTCAAATCTCCAAGCTCATCCTTTTCTTTTACCATTTTGTCCAGTCACATTAGGAGCAACGAACCAATAGTATTGTTAATATAGTTGTTATTTTTTTTTAAAAAAATGTTTGAAAGTATCATATACACAGTCACCCAGCTCCTTGATTCATATAAGTGTTTCATTAGATGTATCCAATGCAGATATTTTTCATGTCTCCATTACCAGTTCCCTCTTCACTATGGGAAATAGAGTTAATAGTGTCTTTGAATCTAATTAGAGAGTCAATTCTAGAAACCCTAGAACCAATCCAGAAAACTTATCCTTAAAATTTTTTTTCTCTAGAACCACTCTTGGTACCAAAATCTGTATTAGTCAAGATTCTCTAGAGAAGCAGGACCAACAGGACATACATATATATTAATAAATATGATATTTGCTCACACAATTATGGAGGCTGAGAAGTCCCATGATCTGCCATCTATAAGCTGGAGACCTAGGAAAGCTGGTGGTGTAGTGTGAAGGCCTGAGAGCCAGAGACCCAGTGGTCTAAATGGTCTAGTCTGAAGGCTGAGAACCAGGAGCATAAAGGGCAGATGAATACTGGAATCAGCTCTAACAATCAGGCAGAAATCAAATTCAACCTTCCTTTATCTTTTTGTTCTGTCTAGGCCCTTAACCAGTTGAATGAGGCCCACTCACCCTGGAGAGGTGCATCTGCTTCACTCAGTCCACCAATTTAAATGTTAGTCTCTTCCAGAAACACCCTCAAAGACATACCCAGAAATAATGTTTAATCAGATATCTGGGCATCCTGTGGCCCAGTTAAGTTGACACATAAGTTTAACCATCACAGCATCTTAGTGGCATCTTGGAAGACAACAGCCCACATTCTAGGTGTAGGTGCCTAGTACCAGAGGGAACAAAATGGACCTTATTCTCCAATAATTGTGGTTGTTTGTTTTGCCCTATATTTGGCTCCCTGAAGTACCAGCTCAAAGGATTTACCTCTATTTCACCTAATTTGGAAGTCTCCCAGGGTGAAGGCAACCATCTGGGGCTATTTGTCAGAAACATTTACATATTAATATAATAGCTGCTACTGCTTGGACAAAGGAAAACAGTTGAGGTAAAAAATGGACAAACTGAAAACCTTGGGATGAAAGCTGA
This sequence comes from Avahi laniger, assembly GCA_963575035.1. NCBI lineage: Eukaryota > Metazoa > Chordata > Mammalia > Primates > Indriidae > Avahi > Avahi laniger. The sequence continues at coordinate 15,435 of CAUYSK010095094.1, forward strand.
GAAGTGAAAAGAATAAGGGCTTTGCTAAGCTCCCACATAGTCCTAGTTATTTAGAAGGCCAAAAACATATCCAAGGGTGGTTGCATACTCCAAAATGAACTGAGAGGGCTCTAAATTCTCACTACTGTCTGACCTTGAGGTTCCCCTTAAATAGCAAGTGAAGGTTGTGGTAGTGTTGTATAGTGTCTGGCTGGGAATTGAAAGATTGCCCAAACACACACGTTGTCCATCTCCAAAAACTAGGAGATTGTTTCTTGTTTTGTTTTGTTTTGTTGTGAAGGGTAGGTTCCGGGTAAAGAAACCTGTCAAATCACTAGCTGAGCACTACAATAACAGAAACAAGATGTCAGTGTCCACACATGACAAAGAATACAGACTTTACAAAATGAGTTCACAAAAGTCACTTAACCAACAAACAACAACTATAATAAGCAGCCAAAACAAACCCTGGTGTCTTAGTCCATTTGTGCTGCTATAACAAAAGACCACAGACTGGGTAATTTATAAAGAACAGAAATTTATTTCTTATAGTTCTGGAGGCTGGGAAGTCCAAGATTAAGGTACGGCATTAGGTGTCTTGTGAGGGCCTTCTTGCTGTGTTCTCACATTCAGAAGGGGCAAAAGGGGCAAAAGAGATGAGCTGTGTCCTCACATGGCAGAAGGATTGAAGAACAAAAGAGCTAGTTCCCTCCAGCCCATTTATAAGGTCACCAATCCCGTTGATGAGGGCTCTGCCCTCATCTCTCAATCACTTCTTAAGGGGCCCATCTCTTAATACTATCATATTGATGATTAAGTTTTAAGACATGAATTTAGGGGAACATTCAGATAATATCACCTGGGATTGGGGGACATGATTTCCAGAATTGTCACTTTATAACATCTAAAATATCCAGTTTTCAGCAAAAAATATGAGGCATGCAAAGAAACAAAAAATGTAACCCACCCATGAGAAAGAAGAAATCAATAGATACTGTCACTGAAAAAGCCCAGTTGTTGGACTTACAAGACAATGACTTTAAATCAACTCTTCTAAATATGACTAAAGAGTTAAAGGCCATCATGTATACATGACAACAACAACAACAACAAAAGAAACCATGAGAATGATGTCACACCAAATAGATGATATCAACAAAGAAATAGAAATTATAAAAAAGGGAAAAAAATAGAAATTCTGGAATCGAAAAGTGTAACAATTAAAATAAAATTTTCACTAGGGGGAGTCAACAGCAGATCTGAATAGAAAATAGAAGGAATCAATAATCTCCAACATAGGTCAGTTGAGATTATCCTGTCTGAGAAGTGAAAGAAAAAAATGAAGAAAAATGAACAGAGTTTGAGGGACTTGTGAAAATAATCAAGTGTACCAACATACACATAAAGGGAATTCTGGAAGGAGATAAAAGATAGAAAGGGATAGAAAAAATATTTGTGGTAACAAAATCTCAAATTTGATGAAAGACATAGATTTATAGAGCCAAGAAGTTCAATAGATTTCATGTAGGAAAAATTCAAAGAAATCCCCACTAAGAGACATTATAATCAAACGGTAAAAAGACAAAAACAATGAGAGAATCCTGAAAGCAGCTGGAGAGAAGAGACAATTTGCATACAATGGATGATCAATTATATTAACATTTGGTTTCTCATCAGAAATCATGGAGGCCAGGAGGCAGTTGGATGACAAAAAAATACTGTCAATGAAGAATTCTATAAGCAGCAAAGTAACCTTCAAAAGTAATCAAGAAAAACTGCATTCCAAGATAAACCTGCAAGTGATCTTTGCTAGTAGACTTGCTTTACAGGAAATGCTAACGGGATTTGCATGCTGAAAAATATACTGACAAATTAGGAATTTCATGTGGTGCAAACTTAATTTATCTGTATACTCCATACAGAAAAAGTATGTCAAATACTTAAGCATAATTATTACATGACATTGCCAATCATATTTACATAAGGTATGCCATAAGATAACCATTTCAAGAAAAATAAACAGCTGATCTCTTTACAATACTTTTTTCACAAACCCATAACCGTTAGGAATCACTGCTTTATATAGGTCTTGTGTTCTTGGGCCAGAAATATGAAACTCTTAAGGACCAGTATTCCTGGGATATATTTATGTCTGGATCAGTTTCACAAGACATCTTCTTGATATTTAAAAAAGGGACCTACAAGTTCTTTGTTTTTCCTTAAGACATTAAACATAAAAAGAACTTGAGAAAGCACTTTAGTAGCTCCATGTTGGCTGGTATGTAACTGCACTTGTATTTTTTCAGTCAAAACTCGGGAAAGCATAACTCTTGATCTTTTGCTGATTACAGTGTTTTGCTGTTTAGAGCTGTATCTCAGTAACTGCTAATTTACATAAAACATTCTCTCAGCAACACTTCCCCAAAATAAAATACACACACTCTTTCTGACAGCAAAGTTTTTATCTTTCAAAGTGATTGTTTTGCCTTTTGTAATCACAAATCCATAACTTTAAAATGCAACTTTAATGGTAGTGTGGTAATTTTTTATATAGAAAAGAGTTCTGGCTTTGAGAAATATATCCTGAAATATTTATGAATGAAATGATACAATATCCTAGATTTTCTTCAAAATAATGTATCAGGGGGAAGCGGAGAAAGATCACCATGAGTTAATAATTGTTGAAACTGAGAGATGAGAATGTGGAAATTTATTATATGTTTGAAATTTTCCATACTTAAGAGATAATTCATCCCCTCAAAATGTAATTTAGTTGGAACACAGCAGATCATATCACACAAACCTGGTTTCAACACACAAGTATTGCAAAAACCATAGCTTTTGTTGTTTAACAGTTATTGTTGATTTTAGTATGAAGCAATGTTTTAAATTCAATAAGTCTTCTTTGTACTAATAACCAAAATAAATTGAGAATAAATTCTACTTAATTCTTCCTCATGCTAATAGTTTTCACGAGAACTGAGTTTCTTTTATTTATACTATTTTTTAAGTAGATTCCAAAAGCTCTCCTGGTAACTTTTCCCAATATCTAAATATCACCACTGTTAAATGACTTAACCTTAAGATAATGTGTTCCACTCCTGATAAGATAATACATAAATACAATAGTACGTATTTTATTGCACACAAAAATTTCTACCATAAAAATTTGAAGAAACTGAGAGAATGTGTACATTTGTTTTATATATAGGAAAACATATGGTTATGCTATATTTAGAATTGTTAATTGACAATATAAAAATGATTTGATTTCCAAAATTAACTGTATTTAAAACATTTCCCTTGGCAATTAATGCTGTAAAAACATATGAGAGGCAATGATTTGATAGCCCTGTTACAAAATATATAACTTTACAGGCTTTTTCCTAAAACAACCAATCTTATATGGATTTCATGGCTATTTAATCCATTGCTTTGTTCTACCAAAACAACAATTTTACTCGACATCAATGACTCAGAGAATTAGCTCTGAGTTTGGAAATAATGAAATGTAATTTGAAGCTTATTTCTTAAGATGAAAAAGTCTAGAAAATATGTTTGTTTCTAAACTATAAACTTAAATTAACACTCCAACTGATGGGGTATACTTCTCCACATTCCAAAGAACTCTTCTCCCATGTAGAAATTTCTAATCTCCCCAGAGACATTATTGATCAAGTCCTCAACCACTACCAGCACCAGCTCCTTCCTTTCTCCCTCTCCCCCTACAAATGCAGACATGTGACATTTTCTTGTGCAAACCGAAGACTAGAAGTGAGAATTCTGTGGCTCTGCTTGATGGTGATGATTGAAGAGAGTGGGGTAATTGACACCCAGAGTCTGGTATATGAATCAATGATGTGACTCACTTCCAGCATGGGGACTGACAGGCTATTGATATACCTATGTTCACAGATGCCCTTCATGATCTCATCCTTTACACACTGTTTATAGCCTTTTATCACGTCTGCCAAAAGCTATATATTGTAAATCACTTTCATCAGAACTCAGCAACACAACATCTGAAATACCATGCAATATCCAACCAAGTGACTACTGAGGGTGACTGGGGCTCAATGCCAGTGGGGAGTTCGAGAGACCATGTGAAACACACACACCAGAATGTTCCCTTCCATAGCAAAGAAGCCGGAGGATTTATGTGTCAACTCCTGTTCCTCATCATTTGAGAGTTGCCCCCGTGGGCATTAACTCCGCAACTCTTTTGACCTGCTAGGTATGGGCTTCGCCCACTCCTGGGGACAGAGAAATCCGTTGAGCGGAGAGCATAGGAACTATCTTCAGCTGACCCCAGGGTAGGCCAACGATGTGTGGGCAGCTCTCCGCAACAAATTTTTAAAATAAATCTGTATTTTCTTAATCACAAGAGTGTCCACGTGCTTATGAAAACAGCAGGTCACTGTGAGCCAATCTTCAGCCCTCAGACAGGCTCAGTGAAAATATGGATTTGCAGGCCACGGTGCAGTAACTCTGAAAGTGCTGGCTGCCCCTCCTTGTCTCTATCAGGGTCT
>CAUYSK010095100.1:0-15581 GCA_963575035.1 Avahi laniger
CTTGTTCATTTGTGTCTGACCTCCCTCCTCACGGCCGGCAATCTAGTTTTAGGATATCCCCTTGGCCAAGAGGGGGTCCATTCAGTCAGCTGGTTGGGGAGAACCTTAAGATTTTGTTTTAGTTCACATTAGTTGTAAAATAAATGTGTACATTTATGCTAGTTTTTATTATTTGAACCAAAAAAATTATTCTGTTGGAATGCAATTACAAATGTATAATGAAAGTGAGGAAATTTTTGACGTATATGTGTTGGTTAATTTAGTAGTTTCCAGCAATAAATGTTATATATAAGGTGAGTTTAGCTTATATTGAATGTTGGAAAGGAAAAAAGTAAAAAAGAAAGAACTGTTCTTAAATAACAGATGATGAAGGTGGTGATGTTTTGTTTTGTTTTGTTTTCTGAGATCATCTGAAAAAGTATCATAAAATTCCAGAATACAGTGTCAGAGTAAGCTCTCAGCTTCCCTTGGCACCTGGGGTACAATTAGTCTCCAGGGAAGGTTTCCAGTCCTGTCCCGTGGAAACTGAATGCGGTCAGGCTCTCAGAGCCTCTGAGCCTTTGATTAATGTGCGCATATCTACACATTCTTCTTCTGTCATTCCAGACTGAACTCTATTGATGTGAAGTATCAGATGTGGAAACTTGGAGTCGTTTTCACTGACAACGTAAGCCTACTTCATTAACACAAAGAAAATGCTCTCTGATTAGAGGAGAGTGTGGGAGTTCTGCAGATGGAAAGACGGTTAAGAAAGTTATTCAGATATGAACTCATTTCATTCAGACCCTACCTGAGAGAGACCCATGGAAAGATATGATTAGCCAGCCCATCTCTCATTCCATTTCTTTCAATAGAAAATATATTTACACGAGAAAAAGAAGCTAAGATGCAAATTCATACGTATTTTCATTCAGGTTTTAGTTGGGCAGATGGCATACTTCAAAGTTTCATAGATGTTAAAAAGAAACCACTACTATATAAATTTTAAACATTAATTGGGCTAAATTTAAGTTTCCTTCTATTTAAGTACATCAAATTATTGAGTTATTTTTCTTGATTGAGGCTTCTTTTACCAAAGAGCCTTGGAAACTAAACATAGGGCTTAAATATATATCAAAATATAATGGGGGAAAACAATCACCCGTTACTAAAAACCATCAGCTCAAGATTTCAGTCCTTAATTCCAGCACTAACTTGTATAGTGAACGTTAGTTCCATTCTCCTATTTAAAGGTCTGTGACCCCCCCCACAAATTCTCCTGCCCCTGTCTCCACACCTGCCCCACCCAGCCATGGCTCGGAACTTTGGGTATCTTAGAGAATCCTCCTAAGAGCTCAAAATCGTGTCTTAAAAGTATCGTTTAGAATCATAAACTATATATATATCTTGCAACTACTTTCTCATCTAATAATGGAAGCCACTCCCCTGAATAGAAAGAAGGCAACCACAACTCCTGCTCTAGTTGGTCTTTTCCACGTAAGGAGCCAGGGCATCTTGCTTCTGCCTGCTCGGGGCAGTCTTCCATGCCACAGTCCTTGCACGGCCCACTTTTGCCCAGGTGCAGCCTGTCTGTGGTATTCGCCTTGCTGTGGAGCTGCTTGTCCTCCAGAGAATTTGGGCGTGGGTAGACCCGGAGGAAGTCTGAAGAACCTTCTTCAAACATCTTTCTGATTCCTTGTTAGGCTTTTTTTTCCACCTGCACTTTTGTGGCTCCGTTTGGCCAGTCACCGCTCAGCGTGTATTCAGTCTTCAATAGTACAGTTTCTCTCTGAAACACAGCTAGGGTTAGCAGATTAAATACAGAATTCTTAATTAAATTTAAATTTCAGATAATTGGAAAGTAATACATTTTAGCATAATCATGTCCCAAATACCGCATGGGACATACTTATACTAAAAATCATTTATTCTTTATCTCTCATTCAAATTTAACTGGGTAACGTATGTATAGAATCTACACACACACCCTGGACCCAGCTTGCTGCCCAGGGGCATCTCCTTACTCAGTATATGCCCATAAAGCTTCCTTTTTCCTCAGCCTTTGTGTTTCTTAATAGCCTGCTAGATGCCTCCATCTGAATGTCCCGTAGCAAACTCGCCATCCTCCTTTTCCTCCATTCCTTCCCTCCAAATCCAGTGCCCTGTCTGCAATTTTCTTTCTGTTAGAATTTTTGATCTTCTTGTTATCCAAGCTTAAATTATTAGTATGGACTCCTCCTTTTCCTTTTCCCTCTAATGCGCATATTTATTTGCCTAATCTTGATCCCATTTCTGTCCTCTGTAATTCTCCCTTCTAGCCTTACCAATTTTACTTCTCAACATGGCTCTCAGAACCTCATCCTGGGGCTCAGTAGGCTGAGCACAGTGGCTCACACCTATATAATCCCAGCACTTTGGGAGGCCACGGCAGGAGGATCATTTGAGGCCAAGAGTTTGAGACCAGCCTGAACAACATAGCAAGACCTCATCTCTACAAAAAATAGAAAAATTAGCCAGGTGTGGTGACACACCCTATAGGCTCAGCTTCTTGGGAGGCTGAGGCAGGAGGATTTTTTGAACCTAGGAGTTTGAGGTTGCAGTGATCTATAATGACCCCACTGTACTGTAGCCCAGGTAACAGATTGAGACCCTGTCTCAAAAAAAAAAAAAAAATCATTAAAAAAAGGCTGGGTGCAGTGGCTCATACCTGTAATCCCAAGCACTTTGGGTGGCCAATGTGGGAGGATTGCTTGAGTCCAGGAGTTTGAGACCAACTTGGGCAACATAGCAAGACCCTATCTGTACCAACATAAATAAATAAATAATCCAAAAGTGAAAGCAATCACAGTATTTTTGTTCTGCTTTATTCGCTGCCCCCAAAAGTATATATATATTCTAGCCTATATGAAGTTAATCACTTATATTAATTATAATCCAGTAGATTTGTACAAATAGTATCAATTGTATTACCAGGTTTACTGTAGTTTTCAGTGATATCAAATACTATTTGAGTTTTTCCTAGACTTACTCCTGTGAAGTTAATAAAACTTTGTTTTATAAACCAAGTTTTGGTTTGGTTTTGGTTAATAAAACACCTCATATAATCTCCACTAACTAGTAGGTCTCAGCAAACACTGATTTAATGAGTGAATAAATGAAAATCAAAGTAGGGAAGCAAAGGAGGAAGGGAAAGTTGGTTGGTTCTTTGGTTCACTGTAGAACACATGTTCTCTACCGGGAACAATTTTGCCCCCCAGGTGACATTTGGCAATGTCTGGAGCCATTTTTGGTTGTCTCAACTAGTAGGGAGAGCAGGGCCATTGCATCTAGTAGATGCTGCTAACCATCCTGCAGCGCACAGGACAGCCCGCACAACAAGGAGTTATCCGATCCAAAATACCAGTTGTGCCAAGGTTGAGAAATTCTGCTGTCAAGTATTAAGTCTGTAAATTTTTCTCTATGGAAGGATAAACATGGACAGTTACCATTTTAAAGGAGAAAATAACATTGAACTTTTTAGAACTAACTAAATGAAAATAAAACACACAGAGAACAAGCTGATATAGCTAATTAGAATCATAAAAACTTACGGTCTAAGAAGATGAAGTAAATGGAGTGAATATAATAGAATGAAATCAGAATTGCTTTATTGGTTTAATTAATTTTGTTTTTTAATTGACAAGTACTAATTGTACATACTTATGAGGTACATAGTGATGCGTCCATATATACAATGTATAGTGATCAGATCAGGGTAATTAACATATCCATTATCTCACATATTACTTCTTTGTGTTGGAAACATTCAATATCCTCCTACTTATTTAAAACTATATGTTATTGCTAACTGTAGTTATCTTGCCATAGTACAGAACCCTAGAACTTATTCCTCCTATCTAGCTGTAATCTTGTATCCTTTAACAAATATCTCCCTATCCCTCCCTTCCCCCTCCTCTTCCCAGGCTCTAGTATTCTCTCCTACTTTTTACTTCTATACGATCAACTGTTTTTAGTTTCCGCATGTAAGTCAGGACATGTGGTGTTTAACTTTCTATTCCTGGCTTATTTAGCTTAACATAGGACAATAGTCATGTGTTGTTTCTGATATGTCTTCCCCTTGTTTTGTCTTAACAGTCCTTCCTCTACCTAGCCTGGTATATGACCATGTCCGTACTTGGACACTATAACAACTTTTTTTTTGCTGCTCATCTTCTTGACATTGCTATGGGATTCAAGACCTTGAGAACCATCTTGTCCTCAGTAACTCACAATGGTAAACAGGTAACAGTTTATCTTTTTGTTCCCCCTTGCAGAAACTAAAACACCATCAAAGAAAGCCAACAGAAATAAAATCAACCCTCAAGAGACAAAGTACAGTTATAGAGATTTATTTGAAGAGAGGGTCTGCACCTCTTCTAAACCATGGGGATTACTGGTGTAGAGACCCTTAGACAACTACATTCAATTTATCCATTGACCTTGGATAAATTAATTAATGCTTCTAAATCTCAGTTTCCTTATTTCATAAAAATAAGAAAAGTACTTACCCTATCAAATTTTTTATAAAAATTAAATAAAAACAAATCCAGAGACTTTTTCACAGCTCCAGGCACATATTAAGCACTCAGGAACTTAGTTTTTATTTTGTTCCTTGTACAGAATTTGCTCCATTTGATATTATGGGGAACTGAAATATGTTACAGCATCTTTATACACTGGTTGTATTAGTAGTAGAACATGAGATACTGCATTTTAATTTAATGCAATATTTTAAAACTGGATATTCACATACCTTTTTCTCTACTTCTAAATTGAACAAAAAGAATAATGTTTCATACTTTACAAGGTCATACTGACTTGGAGGAAAACTGGTCTAGGGCTAGATAATCAACTTACGTTCTGATGGAACCCATTTGTAATGTTAAAACTCTTCATTATGATGAAACATATTGCAGAAACATGCACTTATTAATTCATTTGTGATTTTTCAAGTGTCCTCTGGGTAGGAACACATGCTGTATTAGTTATTTAGATTAACAGAATCCTTCTTTTCCAGAGTTTTATAGCCCAGTGCATTTTTAAATCAACAGCGCTCCAAAAAACTTGAACTATGTCCACAGTTAAATTCACATTATCATGATCATTAGTTTTCTAAATTTCAGAACATGATTCTTACATATGTCACTTTAGGTTCTGGATATGACTATGACATGTGTGGCAAGTCTTGGGTCAGTGATAAAAAGTCCACTATGTGTATTTATCAGTCAGTTAGTAAATTGCGTTTGAGCTCCCAGTATATATAAAGAACTGGGGATGCTAAATTTGTTGTATATGTCAACATAAAATATCTGGCACTACTTTTAATCAATTTCTGAATTCTTGTGGGATTATTCCTTTTCTTTTTGAGGTATCAAATTTTCATTTGCATAAATGTTTTGGAACTTAATAGTCCTAATGGATAAAAACACACAGAAATTTATAGTGGCATTGTGCTTCATTTATAGAAATGAATTAAACCCTCTATTAAGATAACACGTTTTCTCCAGATAACTATGGAGTGATTTTATAAATACGTAATAAGCATATGTAGTTACATTCAAGAACAGAAGGATGTGTTGTATCAAAGTACACATAAAGATAATGCATGTTAGTTTAGAATTTCTGTGATACAACCAGAAATATATTTTCACCAACTTGGTGAAAGTCACGTTTTTAACATATTCTATCAAATCTATATTCTATCAAATCTATATATTTATATAAATATATATTTATATATTATATAATATATTTATATAAATAAATCTATATATAAATAAAGTATAATTTTCAATTAAAGAAAGATTACCTAGAGCTGAAAGAAGACCTTTCAAACTGAGACACTTAATTATACATTGAGAAAGCTAGCCTTCAAAATGGTATTGGTCATTAACCAGGGTGTTTTTCACTCTGATCATTATTTTATGTTCACAAAGCAAGACTTCTCAGTTTAATTTTTTTGAATATTTATATTAAACATTATTACCTTTATGTGTTCCCAGATTTCAGAAGCAATGCAAATTCCTATTTAATTCTAGGATGTGATTAAAAAGAAAAAATAATTTACAACCCCCCTTACTATCATAACAAAAATGAGATGGATTTCATTAAGAATGTAAATTATTTACAGAAAATAGACCTCATAAAAAGGGAGAAAGTACTTCATTAGTATCTATTACTAAATATTTAGATGATAGAAAAATGAACATTTTAAGCTGCCTATTAATATTATTAATTCAATTTGGATGTGAAATTAAATCATAATTTATTCATACTATAGCTATAGCATGCATTTGTTAGCTAATTAAATAGTCAAATTTTGCATAAAATAGTCTGACAACTTGATGAAGAGAATATGGAAATGAATTTCCCATCTGGGGGTCTAAGAATAAAGTTACGGATCCCATTAGCTTCTAGTCAGTAAATCCAGCTGTGTTCTTGGGAGAGTGCTCCCCTCCCGCACAATGTGAAATATGTCAGTCACATGTCCTGTGTTTTTAATACATGTTCCATGTCACATTGCTTTCCAGCTCGTATTAACAGTCGGCTTATTAGCTGTTGTCGTATACCTGTATACTGTGGTGGCATTCAATTTTTTCAGAAAATTCTACAATAAAAGTGAAGATGGTGATACGCCAGATATGAAATGTGACGATATGCTAACAGTAAGTTCATAAACTTTTACCTCATATGAATGAAAAAAGTATTCTTCTTCAATCTAAGCAATCATGTATTTATTCTTTAACGGTGCAGAATAGAAAATCGTTTACACAGTAAAAAAGTTGGGTGGCTTGTTAAAGAATCAATTTTCATATTTCGTAGAACATAAAGGACCATTCCTGTTGATTTTCCCCATCTGTCGCACAGGCTGATCATTAGTAGAATTGCTGAATAAACGTAATTTGAACTAGAAGGAGTGATGTCATCACTTTAGACTGTTGTTTACATATTCCAGGACAGCAGTTGAAATTATTTCCTGAAGAACATTTTGAAGACTTGGTTTTTTGTTTTCCTTAATGACTTTAAATGAAGTTACTAAAGTCCAAAAATACATGTCTTAATAGAACTGCTAGGTTTTGCTTTTATACTGAGTATCTTGACTTAAATTTCCTCTTTGGTCTTGATTTTCAAAGTCAACGAATATTAAAGTTTTCATATGGCTTAATATCACCATTCTACAGCCTGCCTCTCTGATATTGGCAAATATTACCATACATGAGATCTTAGATGGGAAGGGGAAAATTAGACAAAATATGTGTCGCTAGCTGAAAAGAGATGGATCCTTCAATGGAGCTCCTCATGGAAATACCTACATAATTGGGGTTAGGGATATAAGTAAAAAGGACTGACATAATGATATTAAAATTACTCCAGAAAAAATAAACACCAAAAAAGATTGATAAGAGAGGACTACCAATATTACAAAGACTAATAATTAAGACAGTTTTGTACTAAGGAATGATAAATCAATGGAACAAAATGGAGTCTAAAAACAGATGCAAATACTCATGGAAATTAAAATATGATAAAGGTGGCTTTTGAAATCATGAAATGGAAAAAAATTCAGTTAATGGCATTGATCCCATGGATGAGCTGTTTGGGAAACAGTAATAAAAATGGATACCCAACCTTGCTTTATCTTGAAAGTAAACTCTGAATGGAACAAATAGTTCAGTGCAAAAAAAAAAAAAAAAACCGGAAAAGAACAATAGCAATTAGGACAGAATTTGATTCCTTAAAATAATAATAATAATATTTTTTTAAGTGGGGAAAGGTCTTTCTGAGTATTACATAAAACCCAGAATCCATGAAAGCATGAAAATTTTTTTAAAAAGAACAATGATAAGCAAAGTCTTAAAGACAAATGATAAACTTGCAAAAATACATTCAACACCATAAGAAAGGACTAGTTTCATTAATTTACAAAGTCCTCCTCACATAATAAGAAAAAATAAATAAGCTAAGAAAAGTGAACAAATTTCATGACCAGACAATTCACAGTAAAACAAATTAAGTGGGCTTATTAACATGAAAAGATGCTCACTCTTTCATAATGAAAAAATGCAAAACAAAATGATGAAAAAACAGAATACTGAAAAAAACTTTTTACCTATCAGATTTGCTAAGTATTAAATATATATAGTTGGTGAATTGATAGGAAAACCATCACTTTCATGACTTTTGTTGGGAACTTGAATTGGCACAAAATTTTAGAGAAATTTTGAAATCTCTATCAAATTTTTAAGTATATGTATCCTTTGACCTGTCAATTCCACTGCCAGTAATTTACCCAAAAGTTTACTCACAGGTATGCCTCTGTATGTTCAAGGACATCAGCCACTCTCACAAGTGGCTCACAAGGAATAATATAAATTATCATCCATGGAGTCCTGATTAAATCAATTACAGTAAATCCATAACAAGTATGCAGCTATTTAAAAATGAGAGAAATCTGTATATGCTGATATGGTGGGACAATTACATTTAATTGGGAAAGGAAAAAAAACAAGATTCTGATCAGTTTTATGTCAGGATCCTAATTGTATAAGATTATACACATAACACACGCACAAGAATGTATGTTATAGATGTGCTAGAATATGCATAACATTTTTTGGAGGCATTTATTCATAGGAAACTGTTAACGAGAATTCCTATGGGGAGGAGGACCACAGATCAGGGGAGAATTTTATATACTTTTTATTATATGTACTTTTCTCCTGTCTGAATTTTTTAATCATATGTATTTATTTATTTGATTTCTAAAAGCCTAAAACAGTTTTTACCCACCATGTTAAAAAAGTGTAACTATACAGAGGGACTATTTCCCGGCAGGGAGGAAGGAGCAGAACATTCAGGTAGCTTGACCTGGGGAAATTAACAGAACAGAGGCTGAGGTAAGCTCTGCTCCAACCTGACGTTACGTTCTTGGCCCACTGCCTAACTGTTCTTGAGCCATTTATAGCCCGAACCGAGTCTTTCTTGTGTGTGTAAAAGCGTTTCGCCATATTTAAGAATAATTTCTTCCTCATAAAGGATCATTAAACATAGAATTGCCAATCCTTCTTCTCTTTTAAAGAAAATATTCAGTCTTCTAATTACCAATTTAGAGCTCTTCCAACAAGATTGTCATTCTCTAGGCATTCTTGTTCTCTTACTTTTTAAAAGAAGAAAACAAAATCTCAGAAGCAATAAAGAATTGTAGGTTAAAAATTGGGGATACATAATAGCTTGTTGACATGAAAATTAATTTCCTTTTCCTAGGTCAATGTAAGATTTTTGAAGGTCTGGAACAAAAGAGATGTTTTAGAGAGAGAATGAAGAAAGGGACAAAAAGGCTTTTAATTCATAGACCCATACATAGCTGACAGCAAAGCAAATAGCGTTACTTATATGAAAATCATTCATAATTTTAAATAATTCCTGCCATTATTACCATTCTGAAGATGTTTTGCATGGCTTTGTGACTTCCACGTGCTAGTCCCCTGTATGGAGAACACAGAATGTTAAAGCTAAAAGAACTGAGATGTTCATGGTCATTCATCCACAAACTTAATTGTTCAAATGGAATTAATTCCTCAAATGGAGGAAAATAGCATTCCAGTTACAAATTTACAGTCTTGTAATTTAGATTATTCATTTATTTATCAAGTACTTATATAGCACCTGCTATAAATGATACTGTGCCAGATATTGTCCCAAGCGCTTTACAAATATTAACTCATTTAATCTCCTAATAACTTCATGCTGTAGGTAGGTACTGTTATCATCCTCATTTCACAGATGAGGAAATTGAGCTACCAAGAGTCTGAGTAACTTGTCATAAGTCGCACAGTTAGGAAGAGCTTAGACTCTTTAACCAATACTCTGTGCCGTGCTACCTCACAGATACTAATTCCACTGAGGCTTATGCTATTGATTTTAGTGATATTTTTGTGCCAGGCACTTGTTGAGGATAAGGCTTGGAGAAGCACAGTCCCTGCCCTCAAAGAACTTACATGTTAAACACCTTTCTGGAAACTGCTAAACTCATTCTAAGATCTTCCAAGAAAAAAGTACCCCAGAATTTCCAGAAGTTTTGGTAGATTGGTATTACCTGATCAGTATTCCTGTCACAGAATGTTTAGTGATACTAAACTTTACAAAAATAATTGCTTGAACATCATTCTTCAAACACTGCAATTGAAAACTTACTTTAGATGGCTAGTGGTCAGGGAACAAAGAACTCCTTAATGAAACATCATGCTAAAGAGTGGAAGGTGTCGATAGGGACATAGATCAAGATGTTTACGACGCCCTCCCACTTCTCCCCCTCCCCCACCTGCCCATTCCAGGCCCAGGGCTGAGGATACCTCAGCGATCCTTCATCTCCTCTTCTGTGCGCGTCCTGGATACCCACCATGCCAGGGCCTCTCCACCCTGTGACCCCAAAAGCGGGGGCACAAGGCCAGGGAAGGGAAGGGCAGAAGGTACTAACTGCAGGTGTGTTGCATACAGTGACTCCTGGGAAATTCACATGTATTCCAGGACAGACTCCTGACAATGTCTCTAAATCTCAACATCCACCAGCCTCAGGGCAGAAAGTCAATTTAGGTCACTTACTTGCAGATGGTACGGTGCTCGGTGAAACGCTGAGGATCAAGTAGGGTTGATTCTTTGGTGACATTCATACGTGTGCTAGGTAGTGGGAATAGTACGTGACCTGAGATCCTCTCTCATACCACAGACCCCTGCGACACGCCAGTGTCTCCTAACCATGTCGTCGTCATAGTGGACCCTGTCCAACTGCGATCACAGCATGCTCACGCGACGGCGTTTCGAACCTCACTCTCCGTGTGTGGTTCCACTGCTCTTGTTAATTTTGTTTGGGAAGACAACTGCCTCCACCTGGTTGATTTTCCCCAATTACGCATGACACGAATACAGAAGATGAGAAATTTGCCTCACATTCAGATGAGGAAATAAGACCTCTCGATGTTTTGAACCATGGACTTACCTAGAGCCTAGACTGTCTTCAGTTTGAGGGATTTCTGTCCTTATGGCTGAGACTGTCTGTGACCAGCTGTGGTGTAGATTTTTATATCCGTACACATGACAATAAACTAACCCTCTTGCCGTTGACTGGGCTGAGGGGAGGGCATCATAAGTATGTAACTTAGACGTTTCCTTCTTGCAAGAGAAAACTCAGGAGACACCGGCCACATTGCAGCTGCCATGTCATTCACAAGGATGTACAGCTGCCCGTCAGTCTAACCAGACAGGAGTCTGTGTGGCTTTGCACAAGCTCACATCCTGCTGCTTGTCCTTAAAAACTCTCACATTGGAGGCTGCATCACCTAGACGAACCTTACATTTTAGAGTCCAAACGCCGCCCTTTTAATTTGCTTTCTACTAGTGCTTGTACAGAGGCTTCCTTAAAAAGCCAACAAAATTTAAAATGTCATTGATCACCTACAGCAGTGCTCTTTCAAAGTGGAGGCTTATGGAAACCAGCCAGTCAGCAAGAAAGAAGTACGGAATAGAAAATGGAAAGATTTCATTTCTTTAGTTCTCGAAAGATAATCCCTTCCGAATGACAGCCTCTTTAGCATTTCCTTCGCACAGGGTGAAGTCTGTATTCTCTCTTGAGATGAGTTTTCCTCACTTACGTCGTATTTTATGGGCTTCGTGCTGAATTTCCACTGCCTTCGTCGTTTCAGGTTGTTTCCCTGGGGCCCAGGAAGCATTTTAGGTCTCCATAAATCGGCAGTTCACCCTCCTGGTTTCCGTAATTTACAGCAGGTGGCGCCCTAGCTGCAGTTTTGGAGACGCCGTGATTCACACGGAGATTTTTTTTTTTTTCCTCCCCAGGATTATGGCGTTTTGAGTCTGAGAATCTAATTAAACCAGCAGTGTCCTGATAGAATTTGAACCTCCTCGACAAGAATGTAGGAGGAGAAAGTGAAAAATGATCTGAAGTCCAGGGTGAAAAGATGACTGTAGCTCGATAGCCAGGGAGACTGGACGTATCTAAGAATGTTCGTCTGAAAAGGAAGCGGGAGCAACAGGGCAGCTCTTTACAAATCCGCAGGGCCGCGGGCCGCCCGCTCCCCCGAGCCAGAGGCTGCAGGGACGGTATCACGACCTGTGCATTTCGGAAAAGAAGCTTTCCAGTGATTAAGATAAAAAGTGCACTCTTAGAGGAGTAAACCCGCTTAGGTAATTAGGTGATTGTTCCAAATTACCTCACTTAATTGTTCTCACTTATTTTACTCTCTCTCTTCCTTTTTTTTTTTTTTTGCCAAGATAGAGGTCTCATATATATCTTCACCAGTCCCCCAGAAACTGGCCCTCATTGTTTCCTCAAGGCAACATAAACAGTGATCCACCCCAGAAGGAACAGGTGTAGGAGATGGAGGAGGGGAGAAGCCATTGGGTATAAAATCTCGATAATTAATGACTGCCTATTCTCAATTTTTGTAAGACCAGGCACCTTCCTTCCTCATTACTCGGAGTCTTGTATCTTTTTGTCTGGCAGAACTACTGCTTTCCATCTCCAGCTCTTATTATCAGGTTTAGGCTGAATCTAAGGACAGAAAAGGTGGATGAAAGGATTTTCATCAGCAGAAGAGTAATCTGGTAGCTGAAAGCCAGACAGCTGTGTGCTGGTAGGTGTTCACCAGTGCCTCCTCTGCCACCGCCGCGGTCATCGGGTGCTGCGTCTGGGGCTGACCAGGTAGTAGAGGGGGAAACTGAGAAAGTCAGTGTCCATATCCCACACATGAATTGTGCATTTTATTCTTTTTAAATTTTGGTAATTTATTAAGCCTAAATAATCAAATGCACCTGCATCTTTTCAATATGGCCATAAGTCTCCTATTGAACTCTGCTAGAATCCCTTCATCAGACATGCTTAGAGGAGCCAGGCACAGTGGCTCATGCCTGTAATCCTAACACTTTGTGAGGCGGGAGGATCACTTGAGGCCAGGAGTTCAAGACCAGCCTGGGCAACATGGCAAGATCCTCATCTCTACAAAAAAATTTTAAAAATTAGCAAGGTGCAGTGTCTTGTGCCTGTATGTAGTCCCAACTACTTGGGAGGCTGAGGCAGGAAGATTGACTGAGGCCAGGAGTTTGAGGTTACAGTGAGCTATGATCGTGCCACTGCTCTCCAGCCTGGACAACAGAGTGAGACCCTATCTCAAAAAAAATATATAGCTGTGAGATAGGGACATTGCCAGGAAAGACTGGTTAGATGGCTGATAAGAGACCTGAAAAGGAGATATTTTCTTTGGTAATTCAGCCTCATTCCATGGTCTGGTCTTCATCTTTACATGTCTAGAAACTAGAAGTGAATCATTCTCTTAGGTATAGACTCACATTAACCAGTATCATATGAGTCTGATGTATGAGAGTACCAGCTTATTAAGAGTTCATACAACAAGTCGACGCATTCTCCTTGCTAGAGAAAAACTCTGTATGAGAAGCCAAATTATAAAACAAAACTCGATCAGCAGGAATCAGCAAGAAGAATTGGTGGATGATCTTAGTCACCGGTGTTGTCCCACACAATTCCTCAGACAAGCAGGGCTGGAGAACTAGGACATTCCAGGACCTGCGCTGGGAACTGCCTGATCCACTGTTACTCACTGTGGGTATTGGTGTGGGAATCCAAGGGACGGGAGTTGGACATGGAGAGATATTAGACTGGAGCCAGGGATATTGTCCAAATTAAGTCCTCAGAGGAATTCTCAGAGCGGGATTCCAAACACAGAGCTACATATGGTGAAGCCAGGGAAACGGGTGGTAGGAATGACGGCCTGTGTTAGCTCCTTAACTAAAGAGGAGGCAGCTTCAGCAACAACTCTTCACCCATTTCCTGTGGCCACAATTAAGAACATACACAGATTTGGAGTAAAACTTATAATCCAATTTTTTCTTAATAAAAATGAGAAATGTGGGCCAGGTGTAGTGGCTCACACCTGTAATCCTAGTACTCTGGGAGGCCGAGGCAGGAGGATCACTTGAGCTCAGGAGTTGGAGATCAACCTCAGCAAGAGCAAGACCCTGTCTCTACTAAAAATAGAAAAAACTAGATGGACAATTAAAATAGAAAAAATTAGCCGGGCATGGTGGCGCATGCCTGTAGTCCCAGCTACTCAGGAGGCTGAGGCAGGAGGATCGCTTGAGCCCAGAAGTTTGAGGCTGCAGTGAGCTAGGCTGATGCCACGACACTCTAGCCCAGGCAACAGAGCAAGACTGTCTCAAAAAAAAAAGAGAACGAAAGAAAATAAAAGAAATGTGTAACACAAAGAATTCAAACACTATACACGAGTATAGAGTAGAAATAAAATTCCCTCCTTCCCCACATCCACTGTTAACAATTTTATACACCAAATTAAGAGAAATCACTGTAGGGTCCCTAGGGACTTTTTTTTTATAGTGATTATCTTCAAAATTTTACTTGCGGAGATTGATTTAGTAGTTAGTACCAGGAATCTGGAGTGTTTGAGCCTCCGGGAGATTCAGATGTGTAGTTGGGATCAGGCACTGCCGGCCTAATCTGCCACTCTCTAAAGGAGGACTGTCTTGGCCTCTCTGCCAGAGAGACCCCTTACCTGGGCTCCAGACCAGTTCATAGGTGGCACTGGCTGAGCTGGCTCTTTGGCTGTTGTGTGCCAGACTGACAAAACTTTTTCCCGAATGACATGTTCTTTATTTAATTCTGTTCATTAGATTCCAGGCATCTGACCCAGGAAACTTTTCATCTTCTGCATCTATCAGATCCATGAGCTGTTGGTCTCACAGTTGAACTGTGAGCATTTGGGTGTCCTTTGTTACCTGTTCTTTGCCTACACTTTGTGCTTTTTAAAGTGACCTGAGAATTTGAGGTCTATGGGTTGAAGCAGTGAAGTGCCCATGAGAACAGCTGGACTCACTCGTCTTTCATCCCACAAGTGATTTTTGAGTACCTAGCATGTGCTGGACGTCATTGTAGGCACTGCCAATAGTGGAGCGGTGACCAAAGTGATTCTTACTGTAATGGAGTCAACTCTAGAGTGGAGTGAGAGATGAGTCAGTCAGCTGGATGTCCGAGTGTGGAATTCAGGAAAGAGACCCAGGCTGGAAATGGAAATGCTTGGAGATAATTGGCACAGAGGTGACACTTAAAGCCATGAAACTGGGAAAGTTCCCCGAAGGGAGTTGTGCCAGGAGGAAAACGTTCAAAGAACCCAGTCCTGGAACACTCGTTCATCAAGAGGTGGGGAAATGAGGACGAATTTGCAAAGGAGACTGAGAATGAACGGCCAGCCACGGAGAAGAGAACCAGAGGGATGTGGGTGTCTCACCGCAGCAAGAAGCTGTTTTAAGGCTTTTGTCGCCTGCCTTCTGGTAGGCGGCAAGGAAGTACGTTTTTGGTGGGGGAAACAGTTGAGTCCATGAGGGGGTCTGGAATAGTCTAAGGAGGCCTTGCAGAGGGAGGATTATTAATTTAGCCCTAAAGGATGAGTAGGAATTGGGTAAGAGTGGGAAAGAGTATTGAAAAGATCAAGAGAACATGCCAGCAAAGATCTGGAGTCAGG
>CAUYSK010095103.1:0-45729 GCA_963575035.1 Avahi laniger
TATACAATTTTGAATACTGATTTTCTCTCTTAAAATTATGTATTAGTCTGGGTTCTCCAGAGAAACAGGAACAATGTATATTTACTACAAGGAATTTGCTTATGTGATTATGAGGGCTGAGAAATCCATGATCTGCACTTGGCAAGCTGAAGACCCAGGAGAGCCAGTGGTTCAGTTCCAGTTTGAATCTGAACTGATTGGATGTGGGCCACCCACATGGGGGAGGGCAACCTTCTTTACTCAGTCTACCAATTCAAATGTTACTTTCATTCAGGAATACCCTCACAGACACACCCAGAAAGTGTTTGACCAAATATCTGGGCACCCCATGGTTCAGTCAAGCTGATACATAAAATTAACCATCACAAATTATATTGAGGGAGAATAACGGGCCCAGAAATAAACCCTCAAATATATAATGAAATGACTTTCAGCAAGGGTGCTGAGACCATCCAATAGAGAAAGGACTTCCTTTTCAACAAATGATGTGGGAAAACTGGAAATCCATATGCAATAGAATGAAGTTGGACCATTATTTTATACCCTATACAAAAAGTATCTCAAAATGAGTCAAAGACCTCAATGTGAGACCTAAAATAGAAAAACTAATAATAGAAAACAGGGAAAAAGCTTTATGGCATTGGATTTGACAATGATTTCTTAGATATGACAACAAAAACATAGGCAATGAAAGAAAAAGATAAATAAATTGGACTACTTCAAAATTTAAAACTTCTGTACATCAAAGGATACTGTCAACAAAGTGAAAAGGTAATTCACAGAATAGGAGAAAATATTTAATGTATCTCATAAAGATTTAATATCTAGAATATAGAAGGAGCTTCTACAACTCAACAACAATAAAACTAATCAACCCAATTAAAAAATGAGCAAAGGACTTGAACTGATCTTTCTCTAAAGAAGATATACAAATCCAGTGTGCACATGAAAAAGTGCTCAACATCATGAGTGCTGGGAAATGCAAATCAAAACTACAATGAGTGCCAGGCACAAGAGCTCACGCCTGTGATCCTAGAGGCTGAGGCAGGAGGATTTCCTGAGCTCAGGAGTTCGAGACCAGCCTGAGCAAGAGCAAAACCCCATTTCCTCAAAAAAGAAAAATTAGCCAGGTGTTGTGGCACGCACCTGTAGTCTCAGCTACTTGGGAGGCTGAGGCAGGAGGATTGCTTGAGCCCAGGGGTTGGAGGTTGCAGTGACCTATGATGACAACGCTGCACTCTACCCATGGCTACAGAACAAGACTCTGTCCCAAAAACAATCAAAACAAAACAAAACAAAAAAACTATAATGAGATACCACCTCACATACATTAGGATGGTTACTATGCAAACAAAACAAAACAGAAAAACCAAAATAACAAATGTTGATGAGGATATGGAGAAATTGGAACCCTTGTGCACCATTGGTGGGAGCATAAAATGGAAGAGCCACTATGGGAAACAGCATGGCAGATCTTCAAAAATTAAAAATAGAATTATGCTATGATCCAGCAATTCCATTTCTGAGCGCATGCTCAAAGGAACTGAAAACAGAGTCTTGAAGAGATGTTTGTATACTCATGTTCATAGCAGCATTATTCACAATACCCAAAAGGTAGAAACAACCCAATAACACTTGGTACATGATGAATGGATATGATAGATACATACAATGGAATATTATTCAGCCTCAAAAAGGAGCGAAATTCTCACATACGTTACAATGTGGATGAATCTTGAGGACATCATGCTGAGTGACATATGTCAGTCACAAAAAGACAAATATTGTGTGATTCTACTTACATCAGGTACATAGAGTGGTCAAATTCATAGAGACAGAAAGTAGAATGATGGTTGCCAGGGACTGGGGGCGGGGAAATGGAGAATTATTGTTAAATGAGAATAGACTTTTAGTTTTGTAATATCAAAAGAGTTCTGGAAATCGGTTGTACAACAAAGTGATTGTACTAATACTACTGAACTGCACACTTAAAAATGGCTAAGATGGTAAATATTATGTTATATATTATATACTTTTACCACAATTAAAAATTTTTTTTTAAAAAAATTATATTGAGGAGATGTGTTCCCCTTCATCACATAAGACAGCATGGTACTGGTGCAAGGATGGATAAATAGGCCAGTGGAAACACTTGAGAACCCAGAAACAGATTTAAGGATATTAAATTAAAAAGAATTTTGGCTCTCCAGGAAGAGAAGCATAACTCCCCACTCCTTAAGTATGTGCTGTTCATAGTGACTTCCTTCCAAAGAGTTCGGTGTGGAAAGAGAAACTTTACGTGGAGAAACCTGACAAACACTACCTCATCCTGATGATCAAGGTCAACATCCACAGTGATAAGTGACAATGACAGTGTGTACCTTTGATGTGATGCAGCACTTCACCTCTGTGATCTTCCTTCTGAAAATCCACATGATGTATTCATCATGAAAACATGAGACAAATTTCAGTAGAGGGTCATCCCACAAAATGCTTGACCAGTACAACTCAAAACTCAAGGTCCTCAAAACACAGACCATACTCCTGAGGATGGGTCAACTGCAGGTACGACTGGGCCACTACTTGACAGAAATTGTGGTAGTTCACTACCATCCTCCAGGATCTACCTGGTTTCTGTGAAGGTCGGGCTAGCTGAAGATACGATGAGGACCTCCACTGTATTCTTCGGATCTTTGAGGTGCAGTAAACTCTGCCATCCTCCTTGCAACATGATATTGTTTTTTATTTACCAGGTAAGCTGGAGCAGGGCGAGGTACTTATAGAGTCTCCATTCAGTCTTTCCTGCTAGGATAGCTCATGCCCCACGTGCCAAAGAGCCAATGTGGGTCTTTCCCCAGCTGTCATGCTGTGACCACTCCACTTACGCATGTCTGCACTCAGCGTTGCTAGGTAATCCATGAAGCCAGGACTCCGTTTATTACCTGGCTTATGAAAGTGCCCACTCTAACAGAGGAGGGAATAATGACACTCTGGGTCCTTGGCTGTCAATTTAATTCAAACCCGGTGTCCAACAGTCCTTGAAATGTCTAGGAATTCCTCTTTCCCCAGTGTACCCAAGTAAATGGCTATATGTCGCTTTGGGGAAAGGGCTGGGGGAATCTTTGTAATACATACTCACTGTGGGTGACAAGATTCTTGCTCCCGGGACTCAGTCTATCCTCAGTTAATGGGCTCCCAGCCTGAGTAGTGGCTCAGATCCCGAAACTAGGCAGAGTATGGTAATTTTTATTGGGCCAACTGCTCTCAGTCTTCTGAAGATCCATGGTTGATCTCTTCAATTGTGTAGTTTGAGAAACATGATTATCGGCAGCTTATAGCATCTTGTGCCTGCGGATGCTGCGTTTCGTTAACCATCTCCACATCTCCGTCGGACAGACACCTCCGCCTCTTCAGTCTAACCTTGCCAGTCATTACAGTGACTGTCCACAGTCTGCCTCATTACTGCAGGACACGAACATCCCCATTGCTATCGGGGAGCCCAGTTCTGTAACAGCAGCCCCAGTGTCAGCCCAAGCCCCCAGGGGACAGCCACCCTGATCTTCACGGTGACATGGATGCCTGTATCCCTGTTGCTTTATTACTTTATGAGACAGAGTGTTCTCTGGGCCGTCCCATAGAGTGTTGTCGGTGGATGGGTTTTCTGGCCTGACGTGGGATATTCCCTCTAGACCATTTTCCTGAGCCTTTTGATTCTTTATGTTCCTCTCTACTGTGGCAGTTCTGGCACTTCCTCTCACAAACGTGGCCATGTTTTCTACAAGCTTCTAAGAGCTTGTAGTGTGTGAGCGCCACACTCGTCAGGGTTAAGTTCTATTTCACAGGCTCGCGCTCCATATTGAATAACTCCCCTGTTTCCACCTTTATCTTCTGCTCACCTGGATCCAATACCCTCAGCATCAGTCCCAAACATCCTCTCTTGGCTTGTGCTAGCGCATGTTGGCTTGATGCTGTGGCTCTTTTGGGGGCTATAACCTCTTCTCTCCTTCAGCAGGCTGGATCATGCTAGGACTGAACCCTACTTTTTCTCCAGTGGCTGGAACGGGAGGGAGGAGTGGGTCTCAGAGGAAGGCTTGTGATCTTGCAAGGCAGGAGACTCTGCATCACCTTCAAGCAAGGAAGGAGTACTGGCCTTTGACAGAGTGAAGTGGGCCACTTCTACAAGCCCAGAGTGTGGGGAGAATGGGGCAATTCAAGATGTTGTCATCCCATGCATTGAGGTCAACTTCTTCCCAGTGGGCCCAGCCGTTGGGCAGTAGCCTGGCCTAGTTTGAGCGTTTGACCTCTTCTGAAGCTCTGTTACCCTTATCACTGAGGCCTGGGCTTGATCCTTGGCCTTTTCTGGTGTCCACTCATAGGAGATGAGAATCTCTTTATACAGTGCCAAAGAGGCCGTCTGACTTTCATGCTTACCCTTAATTGGTAATTCATGAACCTCAGCCTTTCATTGTCTTTGTCTCGGGCATTCACTGTCCTCAACAACAGCCAATTCCAATGGGTAAGGAATTTTTTTAGCGTGTAAATATTTTTAATTTTTCTATTGCCAGTTCTGTTAATATTTTATTTTTAAATTGTTTCATTGTTACTAAGCTTTAAAAAAATATTCCTCTGTAGAATTTGGTAAGTATTAATGTTTGTTTTCATGTAACTTTTCTATAATTTGATCTTTAAAAATATTTCATAACTTTATTTCGTTTGATTGAACGATGTGAGATTAAGATCTAAATGGATTTTCACTCCCAATTATTTAACCAGTTGTACCGTTACCATTTTCTTAACACTGCCTCCCTCTCCTGCTATCTTAAATTTGCCTTTTAATTTATTAATTTGTTTTAATTTTTGACATGTCCTCGTCTGTTTTGGTCAGCATATCTATTCCTCACCAGTACCACGTTATTTAAATAACTGAAGGTTTATAATGTGTTTCGTATCTAGAAAAATAGCCATTTTTCCCCACCCTAGCACCTCACATTTAATTAATCATCTTATTCTAAAATTTCTTAGTGACTCTTATTTTTTCCCAGATTTTTCCAAAATTTTATTAAGTTTTCTAAATACTATTGGAATATTTATTGTGCTTGTGTGAAATGCTCAGTTTAACTCAGAGAGACCTGACATTTTAACAGTAGTAAATTTCGTCATCCAGGAACCTGGTATATCTTTCTAGTTATAGCATTTTGAAATAGCTGGGCCAAGTATTGCATTCATTTTGTACAAATCACATATTGTTCACTACCCACGGGGGCAGATCCAGGTTTTGTGGGGCTTACAGTTTATGCAATTTTGAAGATTTTTTTAAAAGAAAAAGAATGCAACATTACAAATACAAATTGAAAGTCCTGAATCTTAGAAGGAGTCCATGAAGTGTCAGGCTCTGGGCTGCCTTAGTTTTACAGGCAACGGGCTTTTGCTCACAGGTATGTCTTTGTTGCTCTTGGGGGTGATGCCTCCTGTTATTACATGTTTTTAATATGTTATCTTGCATTCCTATAGGAATTAAAGAAGTCATACACTGAAATTAGAAAATACTTTGAAAAAACTTTTTTACTTTTCCTTTTTAGAATTTCTATACTACTAATCATACTATTTGCAACTAGCAATAATTTTATATCATCCTTTTTTTTCCTACATCTTAAACTTTTTGAGGGAAAGAATTATATATGGTAGGTAATTAATAAATGTTTGTTAGTGATAACTGATAAACTAAAGAGTATATTTATTGGGGCCACAGCTAGACAAATTTGTTACTTATCAAATTTCATGCTTAAGATGGAACAAAATTTTGCCCATAATGCAGAGTGGAGGCTGTACACTTGTATATTTATATTTTAAATAAAATATATTTTATTGGTGTATATAATAACATACTTTGCATTTTAGGTTGTGCTTTTAATATAACTTTAATGCTCTAAACTCAGAGTATATTTATAATGACTTTTCAACAGTCTTTATTCCAGAAATTATTCAAGAAACTTTGTATTTGGCCTAGATTCTTGGACCAAAAATAGATAGCCAAAGGGGAAGGAAAGCTTCCTAATGAAATAGTCTTGAGACCATAAATCAATAAGTAGGTTAAAAAAAATCTCAGTAGGGACTTACTCTATTTACAAAACAAATGAGAAATATTGGAAAGGTTATTTGGTATATGTCTCCCACTGCTACAGCATTTCATAAGATAAAGGATCAGATTTTTATAGGCCATTTGAAAATCAAATACAGTAGAAATTTCAAGAGACAGTTCATTTAGAATTTCTACTTTGCTCTTTAATGTCTTTGAATTCTAATGTCAGATATTGTAGAACAACAGAAAAATGGACAATTCCAGTTATTTATTAGCTAATTAAATGAACTGTCTTCTTTGTGGCCGGCACAAGTTTTGGAAAACTCACAAAATCCTGTAGTATCCAAAGAATCCCACCAAGGGCTTTACAGATCGCACCACATTGTGGGTGGTGTCACTGGGAATGCCAGCCCCAATTCTTAATTAACCAAGTAATCAAGAATACAGGTATGTTTTTAGTTAAAACTTTCAGCTTTAGTAACCTAAGACATCTATTCACAATAAAAAATGCTCAGACTGTTGTGATTAAAACTTCTAGTTGAATTAAATGTGTGATCAACTAAATGTTTGGGACATGGGATTAAGAAGTGACATGGTCAAATACGTGAACCTTTAAGTAGAATTAATTAGCACACCCTTAAGGTGGAGGGAAAAACAGATACGTATTAAATTGTTCTTGGTTAATACGATATAATACTTATTAGATTTTCTCATTGCCTAAACATAACAAAACAACAAAAATCCTACAATTTATATGTGCTTTCAGAATTGGTAACCACAGAAAATTCCATGAAGGATTTAAATTTTTTTAATTTTTAAATTTTTTTAGAGACAGCATCTAGCTCTGTCACCTAGTTTGGTGTGCAGTGCCATGACCACAGCTCACTGCAGTCTCGAACTCCTGAGCGCAAGCGATCCTCCTGCCTCAGCCTCCAGAGGAGCTGAGATTATAGGCATTCACCACCGGGCTCAGATAGGATTTTTTTTTTTTTTAATGTATGGAGATTTTAGACATTTCTTCTCATAAATCTCACCTTTTTCCCCTTCAAATGGGCTTTTTGGAAATAAAAAAGTGGATTATTATTGTGAATTAATGCAAAAGAAAGTATACATTGAGATGCACATACCCACCAAACTCAAAAGCCTAAATTTGGAACAAAACAGTTAAAAACATGATTAAATAAAACCAAACAACCTTTAATTGCGTTAAGTGGCGAGACAAAAAAAGAAATGAGCAACAGTATAATGTTAGATCCCTTCCATTGAGAGCTTTAAACCGAATATTGCGATGAGCATTGTGGTTGCTTCAGCTGGAAGCTGGTATCGTTATCTAGTTTCTAACGCAGGACATGCAGTATTATATCTTAAAAGCTCTTTAATTTTTAAAAACCCTGGAGAGCCTTTAAGTGAGACTTAATTAAAATTCAAATCAACCTTAGACGTGTATCCAAGACAGTTTTCAAAAGACCCGGATAGCCTATGTTCATTTGACTCGCTCACTTTCTGATGTTACCGTCTTCATTTGTTCTCACTCCGGGCTGCAGCTACTTGGCCAGCAAGTCTGGAAACACGAGGGGCATTCTTGGCTGACACAATGATTTGCTGTGGGGCACTTCTGGCACCTAGAGGAGAGAGCTGGGTGTACTTGATTTGGTTCTGCACAATGAAAAATTTTCCTGTCCCGCTGGAGTTCAAAAGAGGCAGTGAACGATATCCTATCACAAACATGCCAGGAGTACTTTAACACAAATGTAAATCAGTGGGTTTTAGTGGGAAGGAGTACTGAAAAGTTTTATAAGAAGCTACACAAAAAGCCTCCTCATGTAGGAAAAAGTCATTATGAAGAGGGAAGCTGAAATGACATAAAGATCTTATGTCAGAATTATTGAAAAACTTTCTCAGTCTATTCTGTCTTTATTCGAAGTTTTGTTTTTTGGTCATCATAGGTTTTTGGTATTAGTTTCATATTTTCAAAGATGGCATTAAAATATTACTTATCTTGATTACTGAATTTAAATTTAAGGAGCCCTTAAATTTTGTGTCTGTGTCCAAAGTGAGTGGCTCACTCCTCTCCCTAGGCCCAGCCCTGGTGTACACAGTTTACAGGGGGAAGGGTTTTAGTCCAGCCGTGCGGTTAACATAAAAGCAAGAAAATCAAAATCATACCACGTAATGAAGGAGATTTGCGAATCCCCCTGCTAAACTAAGAAACCAAATATTATTAAGAAGCTCCTGCAATACAGACATCACAATATATTTTATTAATAAATGTTATTTTAAAATATTTCATATTATTGCCATTCTATATATTTAATTTTTTTGTAGTACAATAAGAAATTAATGATGTGAAAATCACATCTTAAAATTATTTATCTGACAGTTACATATTGTTTTTCATTCTTGCTCTGATGTATCTCTGACATCTATCACACAACTTCTTTATTTACTTCCTTCTAAAACTCCACCCAGTATTCTCTGGCTATTGAAAGATGTGGCCTCCAAAGTCTTTAAGTACTGGAGGCTAATTACATGCTTTGACATGTGGTAGAATTTTCAAGTAATGGATATGTTTTCTATAGTCAAATTGGGAATTAGTTTGATTTTATGCTTTATAGATACGGCCCAGATCATTTTTGAGGCTATCGTATTTCCTCTCTAATCTGTCCCTGTTATTTTTTTAATTATATAGAAATAAAACTGATGCAATGTTACTTATCTTAGCACCCTTTTTTTGCTGTTGTTGTAGTGTCCTCCTGTACGTCTGTTCATTTCAGGATATCTCTTTTATGGGATGACTTATTATCTTTTCTTAAATCAAAACATAATCATTAAGTCAAAGCGAGGAGCTGGCTATTTTAATAGACCTTTCAGTGTGGGCATAGCTGAGCATTTACATATTGAAAGACATATTTTATGAATTATTTTCTGTTTGAGAAATGATTGTTGGGATACTATTTTCATTTTTATGCAGTTAGATTATATTATCTAAGAATTTCATTTCAGGATATGTGATAGATTATGTTTCCGAAGATGACCACAGCAATAGCTCCCATTCCACATGTTTGTTTGTGTTTTTTTCCAATATAACCTCGACATCCTAACATCAAGAGGTGGAGTCTGTTTTCTCTTTCTTTGAATTTGGGCTGGTCCCTTGGCCTGTTTTGACCAATACAATGCAGCAAAATAATGCTGTGCGACTTTGGGGGCTCGGCCTTATGAGGTTTGCAGCTTTCACCGTTGCTTCTGGGAACGCTGTTTCTTTGTCCCCAGCTGCCATGCCGCTGAGACAGGGGACTGGCGGCCTTCTCGATAAGGAGTCATAAGACTTGAACCACGGTCTCTGATAAATCAAAAGACAGGAGAAACTGGCCCAAACCAGCCAGAAGCTAGATGGTCAAGAAAAACGACTTCAGGTTACCCTCACTGCTCATTACACCTGCTTACAATGTGTTAGCTTACTAAAAGAAAGTCCCACTGGCACCACGACAGTCTACAAATGTTACGGCAACTCCAGGAAGTCACCCTACACAGTTTAAAAAGGGAGAAACCTGTGACTCCAGGAACTCCCCACCCTTTTCCCAGAAATCTTGTGAATAACTCTGCCTCCGCTTAACATAAAATTCAGTAGGTGTAAAATAAGACCCAGAAACTCACAAGGGGCTATTCTGGGTTGCTTTGAGAGATAGCTGCGGCCTTGTCTATGTGGCAGCCTCCTTTTTTTCTTGTCTTACTTTAACAGACTTGTTTTTGCTTTACTCTGTGGGCTCACTCTTGAATTCTTTCCTATACAAAGCCAAGAACGCGCTTGGCCTTCAAACAGACCCCAGATTTGGGGTCCGCTTTCCTGTATCACTGTGAAGAAGCCCCAGAAGTCGCAGGAGAGGCCGAGCTGGAAGAGAAGGGAGGCCCCAGCCCAGCAGCCCCCGCTGAGCTCCAGTTATGTCAGTGAGGCCGTTGTGACTTCTTAAGGGTCCCAGAGCCCCAGTGGACACTATGTCAAGCAGAAGAACTGCCCGCTCAATCCACAGAATCATGAGAAATAACAAGTTGTTGTTTGGGATGGTTTGTTTCACTCAACAGGTAAACAAAATAGGCTATTAAAGGGAGTCATTACAGGATATTTGTTATAAAAAAGAGTTGTTAAATCTGACAGTGTTGAGAACTACTGTGTTTACAATTAGGACCTTTAAAAGATTCAATAACTTGCAAGCTTTTTTTTCCCCCTTAACAGGAAGGAGATCATTTGAATTAAAAACTGATCAATTCCCAGATTTAAAAAGAGAACCAACAAGGCAGAAATTTGCGCCATCGATTTCTGAATTTTTCTTTTTTCCTCCCATTTAAGTGAGAAATTAATCATTTTCTACTGGAAGACAAAAACCACGGCTAGAGTTAGCCGTTAGACAATGGTTGCCACCCTACGGGTCAAAAACTGGTGTGGTCCCTCCTTCTCTGTGCTTAGCAATCACTGTTTGTGTGCTAATTCTCAAATATATACAGATGCTGTTATGATTAGGAAAATACAAATTCAGTCAAAAGCATTACTAATTTTATAGTTTTTTGTCACTATATATTTTTTAGTTGCAGAGGTATTTGGACATTTAAATAGAGCTCTCATACTTGAAATGTTGGAAATACCACTGGTGGAGGTCCCAAAGTCCAACTGCTAATGACTTTGTAGTGATTCTGTGTAACGAATCACTGATCACTGTCAACAATCTATTTGGTTTCTGGATCTTGAAATCACTAGTTTCTTCTAGTAAATTGAGCAATGAGTGAGAATAATAAATTCCATAGAAAATTTAGATAAGAAATTTCAGTAGCCTTCATTGGGCAACATAGCCCTTCATTAAGCATCATAAAGAAATTGCTACATGAAGCCATTTTCAGAAAGCAGAGACTTTTGTATAAAGGTCACTGAGTTGGTGGAGATATAATTAACTGTAAATAAATGAAAAAGCTAGTGGACCTACATGAATGAATGAAAACTTGCAGTAATTTATGCTATTTGGTTTGGATGCTGTATCCAAATAAGGACATGTTCTGGATGTCCCAAATCAGTAAATGACATTTATTGAATTTGGAAATGCCTTTAAATATTTTTATAGTGCTATATATTTTTCAAGGGATTTTTCTGTCTACCTCACAAGACTGTCTTGAAGATCTAATGAGATCTTATTCTCCCCATTAATGGCCAGGAAACTGAGAGCACAAGGAGGTGAAGCTATTTGGCCAGATCTCAAAGTGAATCTGTCACAGAGCTAAGACAGGAGCTCAAGCCTCTGAATTCTCACTTAGTACTTTTAGAGTAAATATGATCTTTAAAATTAAAGATTATAAAACACCTGTTCTTGTCAAGTTCTGACACTGGATTTGTCAACCTTTGCAGAGATTAGTTTGATGTCATTAGCCAGGGAGAACTTGCTGGAATGCCCATGTGATATGTCTATCACAATATGAACAAAGCCAAGGTGAGCATCAGTACTTTGAAGACTTGCATATTGGAAGTGATTTCAGGTACTGATTGTTCTTGTTCTTTGTATGGATGACTGACATTTTCTTGATCAAATGTAGAGAATGAATAAAAACATCTTTGGAAACCTATTCATGCTATTGTCATGAATCTGTAACACACAATCTAAGCAGAGATAGTGTGCCTATTATGTAATATCATTTTTAAGACAAGTTCTGTAGCTTTCCTCTCAACCAATCTGCTATCACCAAGCACATAGGTGGACAGCTACCAGTGTTGACCTTCAACCGATTACTTGTTGCCTTTCAAATGATTTACTTTTTCCCCATAATTTAAAGATAGATCAACATAAAGGTTTAACAATGTAAAAGAAAAACTGAGGTTTAAAAGAACTATGTTAAGATTCTCTGGTGCAAGAAAAATTTAAGGACTCTTTTGCATTCATTCACATCAATATTGGAAAAGACTTTAGTTATCACTGATCAGTAGGTGTGTTTTCATTTCCAAAATGTTGGTGTCCAACAGAAATGCATCAACTTTTAAATTTTGCTAAGTAAGAACAACCCAAAAAAGATGTAGAATTAGGGAGGGGGAAAAGCAGGAAGGAAAGAAAAACTACTGTTCATTGTCATCACTCTTTCATGAAAGATGGGACACAATTTCAGAAGAAAAGACGGTTGTTTAAATTGAGAACAGTTGACTTCATGAAGCTCTCTCTACATGGCCCTCATCTTCTTGCTGTGCTGTGGACTCGTGGAAATTTAATGACGGAGGGGCATTGCTTCCCACACCTGCACTGCGAACCGTGACTCTAAGCCCATCTCTTCACTTTACAGATGGGCAAATTAAAACTCTCCAAGTATATCTAAACACACTTTAAGAAGCTTATTAAGGTTGATTCATGAGTGGTTTCTTTTTCCTTTTTTTTTTTACTAAAGAGAGAGCGTTCTGCTTCAGTTCTCTGCTTGTGCTGGTCTAAAAGCCTTAGAGATCATGTACTTAGAAAGGTTCGGTAATCATTTCTAGTTCCTTACTCGTCACGTCAAAAATAATGCTATCTTTCTGGTAAACAAGGGCTATCTTTCCTCACATTGGTGCTGGAATAGCCCAAAAATATATTTAGTTCTCTAATCTGAAACCTGAGTGTACTAGCTACTGATGCCATTAACCAGAAAAGTCAGGCCACTTACTATCAATAATATTAACTAGGTAGGAGCATAAATGGAATTTGGAATACTTTTTATTTTGTAATTTTGTTCACAAGGCATAAAAGAATTTCATGATATTTACATCTTCCCAACATCATATCTCTTGTTATAGCTTCTGAAATACATAGAACTTTGGTGTTTTGTTTTTTTTTTTAATGTTTTTATCCTGGCTTCTTAGAAATTTGCATGTGTAGGAAGGAAAATAATTATCTCTTGAAATTTGACATTATTGCCAATCTGTCTTTTCCATTTCCCCTTCCCATTTCATTTTCTCTGTCCCTCTTCATTCATTTTCTTCCTACTCCACTCCTCCCAACACATTCCTGCTCCCAGAGAGTTTCCAAAATATATCTTTGGAAATTCCAGTTTGCCTTAATTTCAGTTGTGGAGTTTTCATCATATTCATATACTGAGAAGTACTTAATAATTATATCAATCATTTACATTTTAGTGTGAATAAGTGCTAGGGTTAGCCCCCTTCCCCCATCTAGTTCCCTGGAGAGAACATGAAGATAATGGATATTGGAGAATGGTGCCATCAAGTGGGGAAAATGGCAAAAGAATGGGGAGGCTAAAATCATTGAACATCAACTTCTTCTGCTTTACAATTTTGCTTAGGACTGAGTGTTGTCTCCGTTAAAAAAAAAAAAAAATCCATTCCAATTAGTTAATCAGACTTACCTGCAGACAACTTTGAGTAGACAAAAGAGAAATGAGTGTGATTATGTTTAAAAAAGAAAAACCATAGAAAATCATGCTTTACAAATAATCAGCCCAAAGATTTCCGGTTAATTATGGTGGAGTGAACAGATGCATTTATTTACGTTCCTTCTATAAACCGCACTAAAAGGATATTAAAGGATTAAAAAGGAATAAACCCACAAGAACAAAGAGAACGGCAGAGGAAATGACAACAGACAAAAGATGCTAACAAAGCCAGGGAAAGCAAGTGAGTGATAACTGATTTAGCAGTGTGAATGAGCTTGAAACCCAAGACTCTGAGTGGAGAGCCAGCCAGAAGAAAGCGCGTTTCTGCAGAACCCAAGAAAGCCACAGGAATTTGTAGGACGCAGAAACCTCCGAGGGAGGGAGTGCAAAGTGCCGCTGACGTTCAAAGAATTATTTGAAAGACTTTTCAGCTTGGGCTCCCTCGCCCCTCCCCAACCCTTCAAAAGATTGGAGGTTTGTTCTGGAGAGTGTGTGGATGAATTCAAGAGAGATACAGAGAAAACCACGCGAAGGAAAACGTCTGGGAAAAGGTATCATAGAACCTTATGTGGCTTCGCTGAGCAGATTGATGGCCATAATAAGGAATCCTAAAAAGTTGACTCATTATGTTATAACTAGTTGGGGAGAAGGAAAGATGGTTTGCTTGTTTGGTGGGTAAGAAATCTTAATTTTCCACAGGAAGAAGTCAAAAGACTTCTTAAAAGCAAAAAAAAAAAATCAAGGAATTTTTTAAATTAATATTTTTTATTAAGAACAAAAACCCCTCAAGGAATAGCAGAATAAAGGGGTTATTTTGAGATGTAGTAATATAAGTTTGAAGAAACAGCCAAAAGAGTTAGTAGTGAGGACTCTATAGAGTGAGATTCTAAAACAGAAAGGTGCCTCTTATGAAGTTTCAACAACAACTGAAATTTTTAAATTAGTGCTTTAGGAATTATTTTTTCCCTGCCCTTGTTTTATTCTCTTCATTTTCATAAAACATGTCATAGTGTGGAAAGAAGTAAAACAAACTGCTGCTTTTAAAAAAAAATCCCTATTGTTCTGAACTTTGACATAATTAAAGATGAAACTATGAAAAATATTTCAGAGTGAATCTTCTTTGGAAATTTTAGACTTTGTTGCTTTTCTTCAGTTCTTTCTTGATTTTACTGGTTTCTTTGACCTTTTTTGTTTTTTACTCTGCTTGGTTCTATTTTCTTTATCATACTAAAAACTAAAATAGTAACTTATCAGATTTTGGTCTTTTTTTATAGAAGAAATGATAACATGAGACAAATAGAGAAAATCTGAAGTTTATTTATTCATTTTTGAACTTGAAACTGAAGAAAGTAATAGAATAATTATAGTTATGGTAGACATTTTATTCCTGCCTATTCTTTTCTTTTAAGCTTAGATAGATTCACTGATATTTTCCATTTAGGCAAATTAACAGGTTTAAAATGAGGGAGAACAAAGAAAAGAGAAAGATCTTAATACTTCTGCTATGTATCGGATAAATTTTGAAGTCTATGCAAAGAGGCGTCAGGACACAGGACCGACAGACTCCTTTGCAAAGAGCAGCTGATTGCTGAGGCAGACGATGTAAATCAAAGGAATTCTTATCATTTATGTATAAAAAGAGTTGGAGAAGGTACAAACAAAGCTGATAATATTACTATTCATAATTTCCATAGAATGACATTGAATACATTGAATTTTCTAGCCAGTTTGTTAAATTGGAGTTTGATTTTTATCTCAAACTGATAAGCTTATCAAATTCCGGACTGAGAAAAAAATCTGTTATCCAAACCCTTTCCCCGAATGTAAATTTACTTTAGGAAAAGGAAGGTTGGCGTTTTAGATGCTAGAAGATGAATGTGGGAATGATTCTCTTAGGTAAGCATCACAGCAATTATTTTCAATTCTTTTGGAAAAACAAGGGCATTGGTAAAAAAAAAAAAAAAGACAATTATATCCTACAATTATCTTTTCGGAATCTAAATCAAACAGTTGATTTAGCACTCAGAATTTTCAGTAAAACACGTGAATGTTGGAAACTATGCCAGCATGACTTGCAGAGTGGCTTTGGGCATACTTCGTGACTAATCTACGCCTTATGCCATGAATGTTTGGTCTAGATTCTTTCTCTTTAAGCTCTAAAATTGGTAATTAATAGGAAAAAAACCTGTTTTTTAGGAATTATGGCAGGTCGTTGATTTTCAAGAATTTAAAAATAATAGATATTTGGAGAAATTTCTGAAACTGTGCCACGAATGAGGAGGAATTGTGTTAAAACTAGCTTAGTTTCATTCTCTCTATAGTAGAGGTGAGATTAAAATACAATTTAGGTTTAGGACAAATGTTGAGTTTTGAGTCTTGAAGATTTATGTAACACTGACATTTTCAAATTTTGTATATAAAACAAAGGGCATGATGCTAAAGATGATGTGATTCGTTTGATGGTGATCTTGATTATTATGACATATATACACACTCTCCTGTATGCCCATATTATCACTTAATCTTCTCAACATTTTGAAAAATAGAAAGGCTATCCCTATTTATCTAAGGGGGAAACTGTACAGTTCAGATTTCATTGCAATTCTTAATTACCTTCACTTTAAGCAGATATATTCCCTAATTTAGTTAGAGTAGTGTATATAAAAAAAGAGATTCCTGGGTTTCTGGATCCACGTGTGAGGAACTTGGAAGTCACCACTCTATCCTAACAAATAAAAATCTGAACAAACTGAAAATGCGACAACTCTTCTTAGCTGCATAAGAGAAGTGAAGTCACAGATGAATTTGCTGTGCTTAAAAGTGGAGGACAGACAGGCAGACACAGAGAATCACAGCATATGGAGAAGAAACCTCCTCAGAAACCAGTGCCAGGGTAGGAAATTCTGCTCTGTAATTGAAGAATTGATGGAGGCCAGGTGTGGACAAGTCTGAGAGTTAAAAACTCCAGGGGGACCAAGTGATGGGCGTCCCCCATGCTTTTGTTAATTTTACCCCTAGGAGATCCACCAAGTTCACACTAACCAGAGAAAAACACTCTCATCCTTTGGGCATTGGAAGGGAAAAAGGAACCACTTTCAAATATGCCAGAATACTGTGTTCTTCTCAACAAAGTCTGCTCTCAGGAGAAACTCTTTAACCAGAGACCGACCTGCTGCAGTTCTGTCAGAGCCTAACTGACACCGGGAAAGGGAAATACCCAATTCCAGTTCACTCTAGCCATCCTGTCCCACTAAAGGGCAAAGAAAAAATAAACTAAGAAACACTTGTGGTCTACGGCTATACCACCCTGAATGCGTCCAATCTCGTCTGATCTCAGAAGCTAAGCAGGGTCGGACCTGGTTAGTACTTGGATGGGAGAAACACTTGTGAAGTTCACAGTCCAAAAGTACAGTCTCACTAAAAGACTGAGACCAAATCACAGGACTAAAGAATGCTTCCCCTTCCCCCATACCTTCCATCACGTTGCTAAAGGCCTATCTACAGCAGTTCTTTTTACCCGGTACATCTTGTCAAACTATCAAGAAAAAATCACAAGGCATACTAAAAGATGAAAACACAGTTTGAAGAGACAAAGCAAACATGAGAACCAGACATGGCAGGGATGTTGAAATTATCAGAAGAGGGAATTTAAAACAGCTGTGATTTATATGCTAAGGGCTCTAATGGGTAAAATAGACGGCATGCAAGAGCAGATGGGGAATGTAAGCAGAGCAATAGGAATCCTAAGAAAGAACAAAAAGGAAACAGTAGTGATAAAAAAAAAATCACAACAGAAATGAAGAATGTTGGATGAGTTTCCTAGTAGAGTGGACACAGCCGAGGAAAGAATTTTTGAGCTTGAGGATATATCAATAGAAACTTCTAAAACTGAAAAGCAAAGAGAACAAACACTGAGAAAAACAGAATATCCAAGAGCTGTGGGACAAGTACAAAAGGTGTAGCACATGCTTAGTGGGAATACCAGAAAGAGGAGAAAGAAAGAAAGGAAAAAGAGACATATTTTAAAATGATAATGACTAATGACTAAGA
This sequence comes from Avahi laniger, assembly GCA_963575035.1. NCBI lineage: Eukaryota > Metazoa > Chordata > Mammalia > Primates > Indriidae > Avahi > Avahi laniger. The sequence continues at coordinate 17,519 of CAUYSK010095103.1, forward strand.
ATTTCCCCAAATTAATGTCAGTCACCAAACCACAAATTCAGGAAGATAAGAGAACATTTAGCAGGATAAATGCCAAAAAAAATCACACTCAGGCATATCATTTTAAAACTATAAAAAACAAAGGTTAAGAGAAAATCCTGCAAGATACCAGAGGAAGAAAACACCTTGCCTATAGAGGGACAAAGATAAGATTACATTGGACTTGTCTTCAGATACCACGCAGGTGAAATACTTAAAATTGTGAGAGAAAGCAACCACCAACCTAGATTCTGTACTCTGTGAAATTCTCCTTCAAAAGTGAAGGAGAAATAAAGACTTTCTCAGACAAACAAAAATTGAGGGAATTTGTTGCCAATAGACTTGCCTTGCACAAAATGTTAAAAGAACTTTTTTAGAGAGAAGAACAATAATATAGACCAGAGACTTGGATCGACATAGAGAAAGGAAGAACAACAAAGAAGGAATGAGAAAAGTAAAATAAAGTAAAAACTTTTATTTATCGTATCCTTAATTGATCTAACAGATAACAAGTTGTTCAAAATAATAATAGCAATGATGTACTTGATTATATATGCTTATGTATCTTTTGCATATATGTATACACACATATATATATAGTCATGTGCTGCATAATGACCTTTGTCAGTGACAGATTGCATATATGATTGTGATCTCATAAGTTTATAATGCTGTATTTTTACTGTATCTTTTCTATGTTTAGATACACAAATACTTACCATTATATTACAATTGCCTACAGTATTCAGTATAGTAACCCACTGTGCATGTTTATAGCCTAGGAGCATTGGTTGATACCAGATAGCCTAGGTTTGTGGCAGGCAATACCATCTAGATTTGTGTAAGTACACTCTCTGATATTTACCCAATCATAAAATCACCTAACGACACATTTCTCAGAATGTATCCTCATCATTAAGTGAGGATACAATACATATGCTTGTATATGCTATATTTAAGTGAAATGGATCACAACAATGATAACAAGGGACAAAAGGGAGAAATTAGAATTATTTTGTTTTTATAAGGCACTCACACCATCTATGAAGTGATATAGTATTTGAAAGTGCGCTTGGATTTGTTGTAAATGGGTATTGCAAGCTCTAGGGCAACCGCTAACAAAAGTTAAAAAAAAATATATAGTTGACATATTAAGAAAGGAGAGAAAATGGAATCTCATAAAATGCTCAATTAAAACCAAAAAAGCCAGAAAAAGAGTAGAAGACAAAAAGAATAAGGGCAAGAAATAGAAAACAGTAACGAATATGGTAGAGATTCATCCAACTATACCAATAATCACTTTGTGCATCAATGATCAAAAACTAATTAGAGACTGTCAGAGTGAGTAGAAAAAACAAGACCCCACTATACGTTGTCTGCAAGAAGATGACTTTAAATGTAAAGACACATACAGATTAAAAGTAAAGGAGTGCAGAAAGCTGTACCATGCTAGCATTAATTAGAAGAAAGCAGGAGTAGCATATTACTTTCGGACAGAGCAGACTTTAGAGTAAGGGAAGTTACCAGCAATAAAGAGGAGCATTACTTAATGATAGAGGGGCCAGTTCTGCAAGAAGACATAACAATCCTTGATGTGTACGCACCTAACAACAAAGCGTCAAACCACGTGAAGCAAAAACTGATAGAACTAGAAGGAGAAAGAGATGAATCCATCATTACAGTTGCAGACTTCAACACCCTCTGTCAGAAATGGACAGATCCAGCAGGCAGAACATCAGTAAGGACGTAGATGAATTCAGCACCATCAATCAACTGGGTATAATTGACATCTAACACCAAAGTACTTCATCCAACAGCAGCAGAATATACATTCTAACCAAGGTCACACGGAACATTCACCAACATAGACCGCATTCTGAGCTAGAAAACACACCTTGACAAATTTAAAAGAACAGAAAAAAGAAATGTCGTTACACCCATACCAAGTGAAAATTTTTCCCTAGCTTTATCTCCAGGTCTTTACCAGGAGGAGATGATAATCCCTATTATAGTTACGCGAAGTATGTTAATAACAGCTATAGCTCTTTATTCTTTCTGGGAAATCCTTGAGACTTTTGCAATGGGAAGATAGGAAATACCAACTCTCTTATTCCTGCATTTTATCTCTCTTCTCCTAGAATTAATAGGGTTATCTTACCGCCCTGCAGTCTCTCTGAGCCCATCTCCTCCCCTCCAGGAGGGGAGAGTTCTTATTTGTGTGTTACACGGTTGGCTGGTTGTAATATTAATTTTCAGTGACTCAAAACACTGTTCCCAATATGCTTCCTCGTAGAACTGCCTTTGGCACCAGAGTAAGGTCTGCTCAAAGATAGCCCCTTCTACTTTTCACACTTGGGTTTAATTACAAAATTTTTCCTGTTTATTTAATTAGTTGGTCACAGCATTAAGATGCCTCTAAAAATGCAGGGTATAGGGCAGAAGAAATATTAGACAAAATCCTCTATAGGAAGTCAGACTGTGCTCAGTGGAGAAGGCATTCAGAATGCACTGGGGAGAGGTGTCAGAGGGCTTCCAGCCCAGTGGTAGGATGTGTAGGATACGTTATATGCATACAGAATGCTTATAACTTAAATTGATGCATTTGAAATACAATTGATTTAATCGATGTATATGCACCAGAAAAATGATACAGATGCTGAATTTTTATGCATAAATTCATTTTTAAATGATGTAAGAAAATACATTTTAAAGCCAAAGGTGATCTTTTTTGGAATGTGAAGAATGATTATTTAATTTTCTATTTTTTAAAAAATTGGATATATTCTATATCAGGCTCTCTTAAAAAGAGTAAAATATTAATGTTAGTGTATACCATGTGAGATATATTAAGAGATATGAAAGTTTTCAAATGAAAATATAATACATTCTTAGATAAATAAGTCATATTTTCATTTACTGTGAAATTTAAGTTGTACCACCTAAAAACATATCTATGTTAGCACAAACACTATGTAATCCTCAGAATCTTAAATCTCTAACGCATTCAAAATATTCCAAGATTAGAGTTCAACTTATTCAAAGTTTAACAGTAAAAAATTATTGCTAAATTATTGAGTTAGTGGCTCTAAAGTATACGCAATTACATGGCTTCAACTTGTTCTGAATTGAAAGAAATGAAAGAAAATAGCTCTTAGAAAATTGCAAGAAAATTGAGGTTAGTTATTGAGTCTGGTTTCATTTTAAAATCAACGAGGTTTTCTCTGCAGCAGTTCTCAAACTTCAGCATGCACCGGAATCGTCTGGTTAGAACACGGATTGCACGGTCTTACGTTCTTTTTCAGTAGCCAAGGTGGGAAGTCCATAACGTGAATTTCTAGCAAGTTCCCGGATGATGCCAATGGTATTGGTATCTGGGCCACACTTTGCAAGCCACTGCTCTCTCTGTAGCATAGATGGACACATTTTCCTCTATTCATGCTTTGGTGCACTGCTGGCTTCTTTTTTTGAAATCTTCCTGGTTCTACACCTCTTTTAGTATTTAAGTCAAGGAATTCAATGCTACTGACCTCGATCCATTTTCAGTTACCCTTTCTTGATTCTAAAATGGTGATGGGGTAACCCTGCTCACCAGAGCAGTCCAGCGCCTGTAACTATAGAAACAATATACTTCGTTACCAGACTAATATTAGGTGGATGACTATTCAATACATCATGATATTTGGTCCTGTTGTGCATCTGTTCTCCAACTTGATGATCTAATGATGGCCATGTTTATTTTGCAAAGTATTTGTTTATGTGCATGCTTAGTGGTGTTGGTATCTGGTCCATAAAACGTACTTTGGCCAACTAACACAGAAACATTTACTGGATTCATCATGAGTAACTAATAAATTAATGTAGGTGAAAGGAGTAGTTAATTAGCTCTAATCTTCACAGTAAGGATCATTAGCATTTAATGAGAATGAATAATTTCATAAGACATGGAAATATATTGCCCCAAGCCAAATAGTTTATAACCACAGTATTGCAAATTGCTATTTGAAATTAATGAGTGACATTTTCACATATTGTTAGATGATCTATAATATTTTTATGTTATACCTCTAGGTCCAATAGGGTGTATACAAGGGTCATGTAATTTCACTGTAAATTATGGCAGTTAACTAGATTTAAGAGTCTGTCTTCCTGTGAAATGCTACCCCTCTTTTCCTCGCTAACTTGTGCTCCAGTTTCAACACTGCTTCTGCAGAGAGGCTTTCTCTGATCTCCTTCATCCATCCATCCCCTCCTCTCTCATGGTGCTGGTTCTTATCCTTTCAAAACACTTAACTGGGATCTGTATACATATGTTTACTCGTATGTTTTTATGAGCTCAATGTTTCTCTCTCTCCTTTATTACACGTGCTGTGAAGGACAAAGGACAAAGGTGAATGATTCAGTGAATGAAGATTGAGAATGTGAAGGACATCAGATACCCCAAAGTCTCGTTTCCTCTCCTAGCTATAACTATGTCAATGATCAATTGGAGGCAACAGATCTAATGGACTTAAAAATTTTAATAGCCAATTTGTAAAATAGTACTCTTAAATGTCTTAGACTGCATTGCCTAAATATTACCTCGGACTTTAGCTGAAAAAAAAAATACTTACATAGAACTAAATACTTATCCAGTTAATATCCAGTTAATATACAGTTATTATACAGTTAATATCCGGTTATTATCCAGTTAATGTACCTTTGGTTGTAATATTGAAAAAAGGATTAGTTATGACTGTTTTCTTCTCATAGCTGCCATTCTTATGAACGGAGTGATAAAGCTTAAAAATAAATCCCAATGTCACCTTAACTGTGACATTGGATCAGGGGAATTTCTGAAGGGGCAAAGTTGTTATCTGGATTTCTTGAGAACAGTCAGCACTGCCCTGTGTGATTCTTCCATGGGGTCCTGTGTTTTAGCAGAGTTATTCCACAAAGACGCTTTATTTTCAAGAGCAATAATTTTTACAAAATGTTCTTAGGCTCAATCCATATTGAGACAGCAAAAATAATTGCCCCTTATCCTAGTTTGAACACACCACCACTTTAGACAGGGCACGATTGCATTGTGAAGTGTGGGCCTCAATGCCCTATTATGACATGTGACCCCCACGCCCTAATTTGACAGCCTCTGTTCTACCCTCCTCCTCCTTCTGTCTTACACAGCACTGATGTTTTGTCTTCCTGAAATACAGCTATGATCGTGCCCAGCCTCCCTCCCACCCCCTCAACCTTCAGAAGATCTCCCCTAGCTTCAGAATCAAGTGCAAACTCTTTAGAGCATGATGTTTGAGGCCATGGTGACATGACCTCAACCAACATTTCCAATCTTGAAATCTTCTACTCTTTTCAATAAATCCTGCCCTTGGCTCAAGCCAAACACTTGCATTTCCCTACCCACCAGCTGTACTTCCCCAGCTAGTCTGTTGCTTCTCTTGCTGGGCAAAGTCCTCTCTCCTGTTTCCAAATCCCAAATCCTATTACTCTTCAAGGACCAGTTTAGTTGTCTCGTCTTCTTTGAGATTTTCTAAGCACCTGAGCCCCAACCCCCAATCTGGAACATCATTTTATATCACTGTCTTATGATGTGACTTCTACCCTGTCTTATACGTATTTATATTCATTACTTATATCTATACCTAATTCCCCTTACTTTGGAAGGCAGCTATGCTCACTGCTATACCACCAACGCTGCTCAAATTCCCCTTACTTTGAAAAAAATGGTCATTGAAGCTTGGATTTGTTTCATTTTCTTATCTCCCAAAATGCCTAGAATAGTTCTAGTTTTGCAGGATGCCACCCTGCTGAAGGAATTAATTGTGAAATAAATACTATGATATGTAATAAAGCATTATTAGTGTCAATATCCACCTGTTTAGTGTTTTCATATTTGCATTGTTAAAAGATGGCTATATCTAGAATTATGAATACGAGCATCTATATTGTTTTCTTCATCCAAAAAATCTCTTTGCCAAACAACCTGCGGTGATTTGTTATTTTATGATTTGTGTTAGATATGAATAAATTATTTATGATTCAAATGCTGAAGTAGATATAAATGATTACTTGTAGCATGGTCATTGGGGGTGAATTTTTAAAATCATTTCGTATAAAATGTGTACAAGTTAGAAGCATAAGGAATTTATTTTTGTAGTATGAAAATTTAGATAGTTTTTTTGGATCCAATCTCCTATCAAATGCAAGGAAAACAAATGGATTAAATCCCTAACACTTGGCAAATGAATCAAGTAGAAATTGCCAGTTAATATAATGGAATTAAAACTAAGAATATTTTTTGTTCATGGCTTACAACAAGCACATAAATATAGGTGGCCTAGCCTTGTGGCGTGTATGTGTGTTGTTTGTACAGGGGTTCTAATTTCAAAGCCTTTAAGCATAGAAGGGGAGAGGAAAAAAAATTAAAAAATAAAAAAATGAAACCTCTTGTGGGAGGAGGCTTCAAAAATTTTTTTAAAGAAAATTCTTCTGGGAAGAGGTTTCAAAAAAAATTTACAAGAATGTTAGAATAACTGCCTCATTAGCGTCTCCATTCTGCCATCCATTCTGCACTCTACCCTCCGAATCACAAATCACATCACCTTGGTTCAAAAGCAGCTTAAACATCAAGGTCCTCTACGAGGAGACAACAGCTATGTCATTAGCATCGTATAGCCCAGTCTACACGGCCAGAATGAAACAGATCGTAGGGTGATTATCTGCAATTTCTAGAGCATTTGAGACAGCTTGATGGGGCAGGATGGACACAACCATCTCACTGGCTTTGGTCCCCTTGTGGTTCAACTGACCACGATCTAAAAAGAAACAAGTGTGTTCTGACTTTTACAACACTTGTTGTTTTTGTTAAATAAAAACCTTGTCAGTTTGACACGCTACTAACGAACTTATTTTTAAGTCTTACATAGACAGCGATAGAGTTAAATGGAAATTCAGCAAATTTGCCTCCAAAATAAACTGGAGAAGAAAGAAGGAAGACAGTGTCAGCTGTTTTTGAGAGTTCCTTTTCTTTGTGTGATTTAGTTTGACTTTCTATATTGATCCAATTCACCAAATAATTTTTGAGCTCACTTTACTTTGTCTGAAGAATCACAGCTTTAATTGGATACTGACCAATCATTAGGAGAAAATTTTAAACATAGTCTGAAGGAGAAAAAAAGTTTCTGTTAGACTCACATGTACTTTTTAACCTTCATTTCCAACCAAATCCCCAATAACACTGATCAACGAAGAGTTAGGGTGAAAATATTAAAATACTTTTGTTGTTTTCTAGTACACCTAAGCTTCATGTATCACAAAATATGTTATTTCACGATCCTATTCATTTGAGATTAATTTAATAAAAGAAAGATTGGGTGTATCTGTTGTGAGTTTTACTCACTGAAATAGGACCTAAGATTTAGCTTCTTAACCAGATAGCTCTCCTATTGCTAAATTGTGTTAACTATTGATGCCAAAGTTAGTTATTCAGCGTTTGCAAATTCTCAGTTAATAATGCAAGGAGCATCTCATTAATCGATAGTTATTCTTGATTTATTTATTTTATTCCACCAATCTATTATATTTGGGAATGTCTATTTTTAAATTTGTTCTCTAAAAAAACAAAAAGACAAGAAGAATATGCGTATTTATTTTATCCAAAACTCTTCGACTTGACTCCATCCCTAGCATATAACAAGGCCCCAGCTCCGTGCCTACCTGAGCACAGAAGGTGACAAAGTCGCCCTGTGCCAAGATCAGAACATTTTCATTCTAGTTCTAGCTCTGCCTCCGACCAAGCGTGCTTGCTTATTTATTTATTATGTTTTTAATACTGTAATAAACACCCTCAGACCCACCACACAAAACAGAAATTAGGACCTTGACAAAGAACCTCACTTTTAACCACATGGCCCCATTTCATCCCTTCGGCCTTCCCCGACCCGAAGTAACCCTTGTCCTGAATCCTTTGTTCATACTTTCTTTTTTCTCTCCCATTTAATATAGTTCTGTTGCATCTATATATTTGCATGAAAGTATTTTCTGTTTTAGCTGCTTTTAATGTTAAAAGGGCATCAGTCTACCTCCCGACTTCTTATCCCGTGTGTTAGGATTGTCAAAGCCAGTTTGGGGAAGGTTTTTCTGGTACTTGCAACATAAAACTCATAACTGATTCAGTGACCAAGCTTGACCAGAAAGGAAGGACAGAGTCTCCTTCCGTATTCACTTAAATGAGTGGAGAGTGTTTACGAAAGGCCTGCAGCAACACATCTGGGCTTCTCTGCTCATCCCGAAATCATGGCCTCTTGGTGCCAGAAAGGAAATTCTCCCACTGTCTCCCGGACAGAATTTTTAACTAGGCTGTCTCAATGCAGGGCTAGACAAGCCAGCAGGCTGACTCAGGATGGCAGCTTTTCTATTCCTGCAAACGGCGAACTAATTCGTTACTTCATATAGTCATTCAACAAACATTTATTGAATATCTATCACGTGACAGTATTTTAAAAGGTACTTGGGATTTGTTTAAATTAGAAATAGTAAGACATGCAGGCACAGAAATGACTGTCACGAAGAAAGAAATTTATACTCATAGATCCCTCAAAACGGGAGGAATGACACGTCACTCAGGGGGACCTCACGAAGGAGCAGTCAGGAGGCAGGGGCACGAGGGAAAAGGGGCAAGAAAGAGCCTTTATTACGGTTTTCGCAGGAAGATCAGATGAGGCAGGGTGAGCAGGTTTAGGATTGGCCGGTTTGGAGTAATTCCAGCTGGCTCTGGGGTATAGGGGCTGTCTCTAGTTGCCGGTACTGGCCCTGGGGTGCTTAGGGTTGGGGCACAGTGGCCTGGAATATAGAATCCCTGTCGGAGCCCAGTAAAGGCGGTGGTTGAGGGCACAGGTTTTGGGCTGGCTGGTTTGCATGTAAGAGGCGCACTTGCAGGCGAGTCCTTCACTGTCTCTAGGAATCAGCTGGCCCTGGGAGGGGGTCTCTCCAGGTTCAGCGAGGCCCCTGATGCCCAAGCATCAGAATAAAAAGACGTGCTTAATACAGACAGGTGCTGTGTTGGGTGGTGAGAATGAACACGACATTGTCAAGCAGCTCCCAAGCCAGGGGGCGGACAAACGCAGACAGATGTCCACAGACGCGCGCAGCAAGTGCAATGGCAGAGATGCACACCGGGTATCGGCCCCAGACACAGGCACCCAGCTCAGGTGGGAAAACCAGAAAGGACTTTCTGGAAGGAATGATGTCAGAACTGAGAACTGAAGTAGGCGTTATCTAGACGAGAAAGCCGGTGAGAGACATTCCTGCTCAGAGAAGAGCATGAACAAAAGAACGGAGGCAAACAATGTGGTTTGCAGGGCAAACGCAAAAATGTAAAAGTTCAACGTTAAGATCAAAGGCGGGGGTGGAAAGAGTTGAGACTGGCGTGGCGGTGGGTAAAGACCAAGTCAAAGAGGGTTTGTATTTCTTGAGGATTTTGACTCGTCTGCAGACCAGGGTACTTGGAACTGTGTTCTGAAGACCACTTACGTACTGTGAGGCAGTAATAGTTTTGTGGTTTTTTTTTAAAGACTTTATTTAAGACTACTGCAACCAGAACGAGAGATTGAACTCAGCTCCCAGATAATAGCATTTTAGCTCCCATTTCTCTCCGCAACCCACGAAACACATGAGCATGCTAAAGGTTCTGAAAGGTAAAAACAAGCTCAGTGAATCACAGAATGATTTGGCCACAGAACCTCTTCTTTCCCCCCTTAGAACACAATATATATCTTGAGAAATACAGTTTTACACAGGGCGTGGGTGGGGAGGGACATCGTTAACTTCGAAGCTTACAGATCGCTTTGTAAATCATCCCACCTCCCCGAAACAGCAGTAGTGGTAGGAATGGAGAAACAGAGATGAATTTTTCAAAGCCTATAATATAGAATTTTATTATATAATTCAATTGAGCATAATTTTTGAAAATTTATATTTTGATAAATTTTGGGGTACAAGCAGTTTTTGGTTCCATGGATAAACTGTACAGGGGTGATGTTTGGGTTTCCAGTGTATCCATCACCAGAATGCTGTACATTGCACCCAGTAGGTAGTTTTTCCTCCTTCACCCCCCGCCCATCTTCCTTGCTTCTGAGTCTCCAGTGTCCAATCCATTTATGCCACCCTGTATGCCCCTGGGTACCCACGGCTTAGCTCCCACTCGTAAGTGAGGACGTGTGGTATTTGGTTTTCCATTCCAAGCAGAGATGAATTTAAGAATGATTTGGGAGCTAAAAGAGCAGTTCCTTACTGGTTAAAAAGAGGTAGGGAACCCAGATTATGGAAACGATTATGGTATTTTGGGTCTGAGGAGTCTGTCTGACCTTCAGGTAGAGATGTTCTTCAGGCAGCCAAGGTGAGCTCTTGTATTTGAAGCTATGGAAGTATGTTTGATGTCACCAGGAAAGTTTGCCAAGAAAAAAAAACATTGGACCCCATGGAATCTGAACTCTTAAGCAAGAGGAGAAAGAAGATTCCAGTAAGGTAATGGGCGAGGAATGGTCAAAGAGGCAGGAGGAGTCTCAAAGGCATGCAACGTCATGGAATATCAGAGAATAGGAAATTGAAGTCAGAAGGAGTGATGAGCAGATTCCTGTGCAGCAGCGGGTTTCAGCAAGGTGACAGTGGTGTACTGGGGCAGGCTTGGAGTGGCTCCCTAGACCAGTGCTAAAATCTCAAAAGGTTTACGAGCCAATTGACACAAAGTTGGTAGTTGAAATCAGCCATGGTGAATGTATTCGCAGCATGTTATGAAAGCGGAATATATTACAAATCCAGCCTGCTTCACTCCTCTTCTGAGAAGGTGATTGTCCAACATTTTACTGACACACTGCTGGATAAACGCTAGAAAATGTTGTGTGGATTTTTAGATAGGAAGTCATTCTAGAGGAGAATTCTAGAATTACTCGTAAGTCTCCAGATTGTAGTGGATGAAGGAGTGAGTGGGAGGTAAGGAAAGGAAGAGGCTTTAATGAGAAAGAAAGAGATAAATTATGTAGTAGCCAGAGGGTAATATGAAGTCAAGGGAGAGGAGAAGCAAGTATATTTATAGCTCAAGGGGCTGTTTCCAACAGAGAGAGAGAGAAAGCCAGGCTGAAGGTACAAGGTGACACAAAGGTCCTAAGGTGGGGAGGAGAGGATGGTCTCAGGGCACAGGTGGAGAAATGGCTGATCATCCAAGATTGGAAGGAAGATGGAACCACTGAGAAGGAACCAACGTTTGCCATTCAACTTGCAGTTAAACTTGTGGGACTTCCCATCTCCCTTCAGGTGACCTTGGCTGCTTCTCACCTTGGAAGTTGACACTTTGCTGCCACTTGTTTTGCTTTTGGGCAACAGCATGGCTCTTTCCCTTAGTTACTCACATGCAACACAAGCATAAAAAAATTCTTTTATTAAGCAATGAAAGAGAAATAACAAATGTGTGAAAAGGATCATAAGTGTCGAATTATTTAGGTCTACATCCAAACCAACCATGGAGATTTTAGCTATCCTAGCTACTGGATTTGGTTGGGTAATGAATCAAATCTTGGCTTTAATTTCTTGTCCTAGTTTTTCCTGCTTCTCCTGCCATTTTCACTAGCCTAGATTCAGGTTGTTATAAATGCTTATATTTGCCCATTTCTGACCTAACAAGGTTCTCTCACTGAGGAATATGAAGTTAGGATCACGATGCCATCTCATTCTTTATTGCCATTTCTAATCTTGGTAAGGAAAACAACTCATAGAAACTAGAGTGCATTTTCTGAGCCAGGATTGTGTCTCCTTTATGTCCTCCTTCATCCTTTTATTTATTCAATAAATATTTATTAAGAGCACACTGTTTTCTGGGCAAAGTGCCATAGGTTAGGGATGGTGGGCTAAACACACAAAGCTTTTAGCATAATGGGAGAGACATATATTAAGTAGCCACACACATAAATATATATAATCCCCTGAGTTAGTATGTGCTTTGAAGGGAAAATGAAGAGTTGAATGAAATATTTAGAAAGAGAGAGAGAGCTGACTAAATTTTTGCAGTCATGAGCGAGCTTCCCTGGGAGAATACTGAGCCCTGAGGGATGGGTAGGAGTTTTCCAGGCAAAGTGTGAGGCAAAAAGCATTCCAGGCCGAAGTAACAGCTGAGAAGAAGCTGAGACAGGAAAGCTTTCTTATTTTCAGGAAAAAAAGAAAAACGAAAAACAAAGCAACTTGAGTCAAAATCCAGTGGAAAAAGAAGGACTTTGAAGAGGTAGACTCTGTTAAAGCTTTTGGATTTTATCGTAGGTGAAAATATAATATAAACCAGTGAAAGGTTTAAGACAAGGCAATGACATAACATAAATTGTGTTTCGAAAACATTACTCTGGTGGTTAAGAGCGGAAGGATCAAAAAGGAACAGAGTAGAATTAAGTAGGCTATTTTAGAGGCTAGTTTAGTTGATCAAGGGAAAGATAATGGTGATATAGACAAAGAAGTTTGCCTCAGAGATGGAGAGAGAGGAAATATTTGGATTCGAATTTTCAGAGAAATTTTACTAGTGCATCACACCTGTTCATTATTTTACTGTATATCTTAGATGCAGCAATAAGATAAGAAAAATAAACTAAGAGCACAAGAACTGAAAGGTAAACAAATTGTCACTATTGGCTGATGACATACATGGAGATCTCAAGGAACCTACAGAAAAGTTAGAAATGATGCGAGAGCTTAGTAAAGTGCATAAACATAATATTTAATTTTAAACTGAATAGAAGTGGAAGTGAATACAAATGAAAAGTGATGGCTAGGTAGTGGAGGAATAACAGTTAAAAAGATAAAAAGAAAAAAGGGAGGAAAAGAGAATAAGAGAAAAAGAAGGAAGGAAAGAGGCAAACATGAAAACTATTATCGACCAGGTACTTGAACTAGAAAGACAGAAAGTCATACTGGAAAGGTGCATGCATGTGTTGGTGTTATTGATACGATTCCATCCCTAATCTAGGTGTGTCTTTGCTGGGGGTCATTGAGGTGAAGGAAAAGTCGCTGAAGAGCAAGCAGTTAAGGAATTCAATGGCTGATTGATGGGTCACCCAAGGGTATGTTGCAATAACTCAGAATAATGGCAGGAGTTAGGACAGAGAAAGCCTTAGTCAAGCGCTTAGTTTTTCATGAACGAGGGACAGTGACAAGGGGACAGTGATGATTGCTGCGGGGAGAGGAAGAGGGAGGTAAAAGCAGGTGGTTGATTCTAGAAGGCACAAGAGTTTTACAAAAGGGGGAGGAAATAATATGCTGGTCATGGCGATAGGGAGGAAGAAGCACATTTGGGTGAGTTCTCCATTTGAGAGGACTGCAGAGAACCTGGGATTTCTAAGGGACATCTATGACTCTATTACGGTGAAAAAATCAAAAAGATCATTCAGAGAAGATGATAAAAATAGAGGAAAATTTGCTAATTATAGGTCAGAATTCTGAAGAGCACTTGTCCACGTGCCAGTGCCTAGGAGATGCTCAATAATTATTTGTTGGCTGAATTATCAAATTAGCCAATTAATGATGAGTGCAGTAGAGAAGCCTGATGCATCCTGAGCCGATAACCCAACTCGATTGGCATGAGTGCTTCAGCTTTGCTTGCTTTATTTTAAAACTCCCTCTGGCATCCTAAAGATCCTCAACTCTCCATCTGAGACACATTGTCCTTGGGATTCTTTGTTCCTATATATGAGATAGAAGGAAAAGGGTTGTAGTCAAAAAGGATAAATTTACTTAGCATTGTCTTGTAATTAATATTATTCCAATAATGCAGTTTAATATGGTTCTCAAGTTTCTGCCAAGTTGAAAGTGTCAAGTGCCTTTAAAGAGCATCTCATCTTGTAAGTCTCCGTATATTTTTTTCTTTCTCCTTTTTTTTTTTTTTTTTTTTGAGACAGAGTCTCACTCTGTTGCCTTGGGTAGAGTGCAGTGGCGTCATCCTAGCTTACAGCAACCTCAAACTCCTGGGCTCAAACGATCCTCCTGCCTCAGCCTCCCCACTAGCTGGAATTACAGGTGTGTGGTGCCACGACAGCTAGCTCATTTTTCTATTTTTAGTAGAGACGGGGTCTCACTCTTGCTTAGGCTGATCTCGAACTCCTGGACTCAAGCAATCCTCCCACCTTGGCCTCCTAGTATTCTAGGATTACAGGTGTGAGCCACTGCACCAGGCTCTCCATGCTTATTTTTAATTTCCTCTACTGACATCCTGAAATGCTTTTTAAAAAACATACTGTAAAAGTTGTATCTTAGTCTTCAGACTTACAAATATACTTTGTTTCTCTACATGTGTCAGTATATAGCATCAAAAGTCTTCCAATAGCTATAAATATTTATAAATCCACCTGATGAAGTATATTTTCCTGAGACAAAAATTGGCCATCTGAGGTTAATGAATCTTGGCTCCCTTGGAGAGCATCTGATCAAACCAATAATTAAGTCTGAGAAAAAGACCTAGGTTTATGTTATGTCTTAAATAGAACTTTTGACATTCCGAATGATTTTTCTTAAACCACAAACTGCCTTGACCTTCTATTTCTTAAACAAAGCGTGTATTATTTCTAATGAATGCATTTACAGTTCACTTTAATAAGCTTTTTAACAGCTTTATTGAGGTATAAATGACACACAATAAACTGTACATAAAGTCTACAATTAGATACTCAAGAATCTATCGTCACAGTCAAGATAATGAACTTATCACTTCCAAAAGTTTCTTCCTTTCTCTCTCTAATCTACTTTCTCCACCTCTCCCTCCATTCCCAGGAAATCACTGATCTGTTTTTTATTATTATAGATTAATTTTGTATTTTCCAGAATTTCATATGAATAGAATTATCAGTATGCACTCTTCTTTGTTTGGCTTCTTTTGCTCTGCATAATTATTTTGAGATTCATTCATGTTGTTTGTTGCAGGTATCAATAGTTCGTTTCTTTGTATTGCTGGGTAATCTTCTTGGGTGAAATGTCTGGTTAAATTATTTCCATTTTTGTGGGGTTCTTATTATTGAGTTTTGAAAGCTCTTTATATATTCTGGATCCAAGTTGTTCAACAGATATGTAATTTTCAAATGTTTTTCCTCAGCCTGTGGATTGGCCTTTTATTCTTTTAACAGTATCTTTTTAAGAACAAAAGTTCTTAATTTTGGTGATGCCCAATTTATCAATTTTTTTTCTTTTACGAATCGTACTTTTGGTGTCCTATCTAAGAAGTCTCTGCCTAACCCAAAGTCACAAAAATGTTCTCCTAGAATTCTTAAAATTTTTAGGTTTTACATCTAGATCCATAACAGTTTGAGATCATGTTTGTAAAGGCATGAGGTACAGATCATAGATTTTTGCTTGTTTTTATGATGTGGATAGCCAAATGTTCTAGCACCGTTTGTTGAAAAGACGACCCTTTACCCCATCAACTGCCTTTGCATCTTTGTCAAAGGTCATTTGACTTGCTGGAAGGGTGGCCTGAAAGTTCCACCCCAACATATACACAAACCTTGTTCTATGGGGCTCTCCCATGTGATTCTTGCGGAGAGGTAACCTTTATAATAAACCAGTAAACATAAGACAAGTGTTTTCCCTAGTTCTGTGAGCCATTCTAGCAAATTCTTGAACCTGAGGAGAGAGTCTTGAGAACCCCCGATTCATAGCTGGTTAGTAAGAAGTACAAGTGCCCTGGGACGTGCGAAGACATCTGAAGTGGAGTGGTCTTGTGCGACTGAGCCCTTAGACCCAGGGAGTCTGATGCTACCTTTGGGTAGTTAGTATCAGAATGAATTGAATTGCGGGACACCCAGGTGGTGTCTGAGCATTGGAAAATTGATTGGTGTCCAAGAATCTCCAGAGCAGGTAAATCTGGTCCTTGTTAATTCATCTTGGCTGAAAGTAAAAATCTTTTTCATAAGTATAAATAAATAAAATATTAAATCAATATGTATTTAATAATTAATAGGCCCACTGTGAGTTAAAAGAATATACTCACATTATAGAAACAGAAAGAGAATTTCTGGATAGATACACATGAGCATAAGTAAAATGAAAGAAATAATAAAATAGTATGGTATTTGGGTAAACTTACTAAATCCTCCCCAGGCAAAAAGAAAAAAAAAAATAGCATGCAAGATAGAGATGAGAAGTCTATTCTTGGAGAATATGTGTAATTTAAAATCTTTTAGTAGCCACGTTAAAATATTTTTTTTAAAAAAAGATGAAATTAACTTTAATTATATATTTTAATTACCCGATGTATCCAAAGTATTATTTCAACATATAGTCAATATAAAAATTATTAAGGAGATATTTTACATTTATTTCTAAGTCTTTGAATCTTGTGTGTACTTTACACTTACATTTTTACGTTTGACACTGCATCTCAATGAAGAGCAGTCACATTTCAATTGCTCAGTAGTCACTTGTAGCTAGTGGGTACTATATTGGATGGCGTAGCTATAGTGGAATCTAATGAGACTATGAAATTAAAAAAAAATCAGCAAAATAAACGATGAGGTGAAACAACCACACAAAGATGAAAAGGGAGTTTGCTGACAGTGTCCACCTTACATCCCTCAACCTTGCCCTCTTGTCTATGCACCTGATTCCTGACAATACCTGTGATTACCCAAGTACTGACCAAAGCAGAAATGTATGCTCAATCCACATTCTTGGCAAGTGACAAGTGCCAGAGTGTGAATGCTCCCAAGAAACAGCCTACAACCAGTGACAAACCAGGAGTTGGTGGATACATGCTCCAGCTTCTTTGCCTATTGGTTGACATAACTCTGAGACACGTTCTACAATGCTTCCAAGAGCTCCCCAGTAGGTTTTAGCTCTGTAAAAATTGTTTCAATTTTTGTCCACAGCAGTAACTTGTTTAATAATATTATTGGATTTCTTCCCTTGTGTGCCTGAGTTTTCCACTGCTCTAATAGTGTTTTCCGGAATTGCCTCTCAAATAAACTACTTGTACTGAAATTCTCGGGTCTGCTTTTGGGGAATGCAAACCATGACACATAGTTTAGGAAACAAATTAAGAGCCAAAACAACTCCTTTAAAGAGCCATTAAAAAAATTAGGAACAGCAAAGAACAGAACAGATACATCTTGAAACCAAATTACTGATATAGGGAAAAGTCTTCACCTCACAGTCTCTGAAGATTTTTTTTTAAGACAAAGATGTTAAAGCAATTTAAAGAGAAGATAAGATATTTGGAGGACAAAGACTAATCAGAATAAAGTCCTGGAATTAGAAAAACTAAGAAATGGATCAGAAAATGTACTTAAAAGCCAAGAGATTTTTCCTGATTAGATGAAGGAAGTAATCTAGAACATCTTATTCCTGGAAAAAAAATTATATGGCAGCAGCAACACAGAGCTATATACTAGTGGGTCTGCATTTCTTTGATTAAAACAAAACTATTTAGGTATCCAGGCAAATACTAATTATTTACCAGGACAAAAATCAGAATGGCTTAGACTTCTTCAATTCTCAAGAATTATTCTCAAGAATTATTCAACGTCTGAAAAATGCTGAGAAAGAGAAGTTGAGATGCAAGAATATTTTTCTCAGTCTAGCTGACTTTCAAATGTAAACGAAAAGATAGCCTCAACCATAAACAAACCCAGCAACTACATGCCCTTTTTGAAAAAAACAAGAAAAATCAAAACCAAACGGCTAAGAATAAAGAGAAAAGCCACAATAAAAAAGTCTAGTAATAAGGATTTAATTAATTTAAATGTACAATTAAGACTAAACGATTATGGAAAATGTGGTTATAGAATATAAATGTTATAAGCCTTGGCAATGTATAAAATGGTAATATAACAATAGAAATCAGGCATGGAGGGAGAAAGGAGGGAAATGGGAGGAGGTTTATCGTGATCATTTCTTTGATATTCCTCTAAAACTAGGAGTCGACAGATGTCGTCTGAAGTTGCTATTTAATAAAATCAAGATATGGAGAGATAATGATAGCGAATAAAGTTATAATGACTGCCAACCTCCCCACTCTAAGCAGATAACAAACCTTCAAAATTATCCAAAGAAACCCACACACACACACGTACACTAACCCCCCCATAAAACCAAATACAAAAAAGATCACACATGTGATAGTAGTAGTGATAACAGAGAAGTTAAGATAAAATAGAAAAGTGATAAATATGTAACTTATATTAATATGTATAAATGGGAATAAGTTCATCCATTACAAAAAGCCACAGAATAGATTTAAAACTTAAAAAAATGAAATCATACCCTTAGAAGAAAGAAATACAGAATTGCAGAGAAGAGCTGGTTCTTTGAAGACAGAAATACAGACAAAAACCAGATAAGCCACTGGCTAGTGTAGTAATAAAATGAAAAGGAAAAAAAGACAAATACACAAAATTATAAATGAAAAGGGGGCGATGACTATTGGCATTGAGGAAATGAAAAGATTCTGAAAATACATTTGAAAAGATAAGTAAAAAAATATTGAATAGCAGGAAAGATAGACGTATCTAAATAAACAAGTAAGAATGGATGCAGTTAAAAAGCCGCCTTAAAATCCCAGGCCCACATGGTTTCACTGTTAATTCTTTAAAATTGTTAAGAAACAGGTAAATTGGATAGAATTTAAAATGCTCCAAAGCACCAAAAGGGGAAGTCCTTGATGTTACATTTATAAAAGTTTAACACTGACATCGAAACTTGACAAGACAGAGCAAACCTCACTTACCAATATTTACGTAAAAATTCCAATGAAGCAAGGGCAATTGTGATTCAGCAATACTTTAAAAAACATACCAATTGTGTTCCTCCTGGACTGCAAGGATGAGTCAATATTATGAAAACTATGAATATATTATACCTTATTAATAGCCCAAAGAGGAAATGGATATGACCATTTATTAGTAGCCCCAAGGGGAAATTTATATGTATTATACATTTATATATTCTATTATAAATATAAATATTATATATGTGACCACTTTAATAAATGCAGAACAAGTATTTGGCAAAGTTCAACATCCAACATGATTACCAAAATAGAGATTAAATTAAAAATAGATGACAACAGCAGAATACACATTTTTCTCATGTGCACATGGAACATTCTCCAGGATAGACCATATGTTACACCATAAAACAAGTTTTAATACATTTTGAAAGATTGAAGTCATACAAAGTATCTCTTCCAATAATAATGAAATCAAACTAGAAATCAATAACAGAAGGAAAACTGTAAAGTTCACAAATATGTGGAAACTAAACAAGACACTCTTATACAACCAATGGATCAAAGAAGAAATCAAAAATAAATTGGAAAATACCTTTAGCTAAATGAAAACAAAACATTACAAAGCAAAACTTATGGGATGCAGTGAAAGTAGTGCTAAGACAATTTATAGATATAAATGCATGTATTAAAAAATAGCCTCTATCATAGTAAGGAAGTTTCCTTCTGTTTCTGGTTTATTTAGTGTTTTTATCACAAAGAGTGTTAAATATGGTCAAATGCTTTGTCTGAGTCAATTGATAGGATCACGTGGGGTTTTTTTCCCCTTCATTCTATTACTGTGGCATATTACATTGATTGATTTTTTTATATGTAAAATCATCCTTGCATTTCGGGAATAAATCCAACATAACGCTTTTGGTGTATAGTCCTTTTAATGTGCTGCTGAATCCACTTTGCTATTATTTTGTTGAGGATTTTTGCGTCAATATTCATCAGGGATACTCGTTTGTAGTCTCCTTTCCTTGTAATGTCTTTGTCTGGCTTTGGTAGCAAGGAAATGGCTGGTTTCATAGAAGTAGTCAGGAAGTGTTCCTTGTTCAAGTTTTCTATTTATGATTCAGTTTTGGTAAAGTGTACATTTCTAGAAATTTTTCCATTTCATCTTGGTTATACAATTAGTTGGTGTTCAATTTTAAATTGTATTTTCCTACAATTCTTTTTATTTCTTTAAAACTGGTATTAATATACCCATTTTCTTTTTTTTTTTTTTTTTTGGTAATTTGAGTTTTCTCTCTTTTAGTCATTCTAGCTAAAGATTTGTCAATTTGGTTGATCTTTTCAAAAAGTTAACTTTTGGTTTTGTTGATTTTTGCTATTGCTTTTCTATTTCTCTATTTTACTTATCTCCATCCTGACCATTATTGTTTCCTTTTATCTGCTAGTTTGGGGTTTTGTTTGCTCTTCTTTTTCTAGTTCCTTAAGGTGTAAAATTAGGTTACTGATTTGAGGTTTTCTTCTCTTTTAATGTATGTGTTTATAGCTATAAGTTCTCTCTTACCATTGTTTTTGCGCATCTCATGAGCCTTGGTATGTTGTATTTTATTTTCATTCAGCTTAAGGTATTTTCTAAGTTCCCTTGTGATTTCTTCTTTGACCCATTGATTGTTTAAGAGTGCGTCGTTTGGTTTTTGTGAATTTTCCACTTCCCCTTCTACTTTTGATTTCTAGTTTTATTCCCTTATGATCAGAAATCATAATGGAATATTTCTAGTTTTATTCCTTTATGATCAGCTCTTATCCTCTTGGCCTGGAAAATTAGACCTCTAGATGTTCAAATGCTGGTTTCTCCTCATCACTGAGATCATTGCTCAAATATTAATATAATCTCAGAGAAATTTTCTCTGACCCCAGTTTATAAAATTGCACCTACCTCACCGCACTCTACAGTCATTTCTTGTTTTTTTTTTTTTTATTTCAGCAATTATGGGGTACAGATGTTTAGGTTATGTATGTTGCCCTTGCCCCCCCCACCCCCCCGCCAAATCTGAGTTTCAAATATGTCCATCCTTTGGGTGGTGCGCATTGCACACTTTGTGTATGTACATACCCGTCCCCCCTCCCTCCTTCCCCCTCCCCCCTCCCCCCTGCCCAACATCCAATAGATGTTATTCTTATATGTGCCACTTCTTGTTTTTTTGGTTTGTTGTTTTTATAGCATTTATCACAATCTGAAATTATATGCTTTATTTAATTCTTTACTTCTTTACTTTAATTTTTTAATTCTTGGTTCTCTATCTCTCCCAGGAGAATATACGCTCAATGAAAGCGGAGATTGTCTTGTTGACAGCAAGAGCTTAATAAATATTTGATGAATGTGTATTTGTTGAATATCACCTTGCTCTTCAAATAGCACACCAGCTTTACTTAAATTTGTTTATATAGTTTTTCATGCTGGGAGACTTGAGAGGCAATTCTCATACCCTGTGTAGTTTTTCTACGCTTTTTCCTTCTCTGAAGTTACTATTATACTTTTTGCCCTCCATTGTGTTTGGAGTTGAAAGTTGGATGATGTAGATCAGTTTATACTATATCCTTTATAATTTTGCATGTTTCAGTAAAATCTTTACTAACATTCTTCTGTACTGGTATTTCAGATTTTATAGTAGTTTCTAGAAAACTTTTTTCACAAGCAAATCCTTTAAGCAGCGTTGCAATTCCTTTCTGAATATTTACACTAGTTATATTTTAGTACAATATATATTTACTGTGATGATTATTCATTAAAATAAGTGAAATTATTTAAGGGTATCTTAGAATTTCAGAGAAGAAGGGAACATTGCTTTATTATTCGTTATTCATGCAAATTTTCTTGTTCTATTGAACTGACAGTATTGAATATATTAACTGTATTATGTACAGTCATATATCATATTAAATACACACACATCACATTATGTGAAATTAAGTTATGTTCAATTTATTTCACTATTTGGAAGTTTGACTAATTGAAATGACTACTCTTTCATAAAAATTATAAGTTTTCTTTTTATACCATCTCTTAATAACCTGTAAAGAAAGAAATGTATTACTCCCTGTTTTTACTTTGCCTCTTTGTTCCTTTTCTACGTTATATCAATCTTCCTCTTTCTCCAGTCTTCATTTCTCCAGAGTTTCTCTCAGATACTACCAAACATTGTACTGGAGCCAATACCTTGCACTTTTTGTCTGTTTTTTTGGGTGTTCCTGACAACTTTACCTCTAGGAAATAGTTTAGAATCTATTTTAAAATTAGATTAATATTTAAGAAGCAAGAAAGTGCCAGAGCTTGTTTAGTACAATATGGTGTCAAACTACTATTAACATTTTGTTCTTTGATTTTCTCTCTGGGCACACTGCTTTTGTTGATGATGGAAATGTAATAGCTATAAAGGGCAGACATAGCCTCCGTGTCCTGGAAAGAATAGAAAGAAAACTCTCTCATTTAAAAATGGGATTTTGCTCCCCACAGTTTCCACCACATTTTTTAATCCTGCCCTTCCTGAAGGTCAGCTTCTTATTCTAGGTAGCCTTCTCTTTTGTCTGGACTCCCCCAAGGAATTGTCATTTGCATCGCACACTCTAGCACATTCCAGCTTTGCAATTGTTTCAAGTTGTATTGATAGCACTGTTTCTCTGGAGGATATAGGCTTCTTGAAGGCAAGACCCTGTTTTACACATAAAACAAATACACAAGCAACTACTCAAATAGTATCATGAGATGCTCCTAGGATTAGATTTTAAAATGACTTGTTAGTGATCTAGTTTGTGAGAAGGCATCTAATCATTTAGATGCAATTTCAGTTCCCCGAATTTTAGGTTAGTAAATAGAAAAGAACTATTCTTTATGACACACTGTCATTTCTTCAGTGCGTTTTTTTAAAGAAGCTCAGTTCTCTCTCCTCCCGTTGCCTGCCACCCACCTCCCTCCCGTAAGTGCAGCTTTCCTGAGCGATTAAAATGTGCCAAACAACGTGCTAAACATTTCACTTGTCTTATTTAAATCTGAAAATTCTGCAAAGTGAATATTATTTCTATTATTGTTGTCATTAGAATTTCTGTGTATGGAATTGAATTGATCCTTGGCTCATTCAACGACCTCCATTTATTTATTTATTTTTAATGAGATACTAAGTACCTCGAACCCACCACTTGAAAGCTAGGACCTTGACCAGAACCTTTACCTAACGCAACCTCTTCATCAGCCTCTTTCCCACCCCTGCCACTCTCCACCTCAGGTGACAGAAAAGTCCGTGTTATTGTTAAAGTGTCGAAAGTGGAGCTGGTGGGAGGTGTTTGGGTGGGTTTGGAGGGCGGGTCCCTCCTGCGTGGCTTGGTGTCCTCTCGCTGTAATGAGTGAGTTCTCACTCTCTGAGTTCACGCGAGAGCTGGTTGTTGAAAGGAGCCTGGCTCCGCCTCCTCGCTCTCTTGCTCCCAGTCTCGTCACGTGGCGCTCCTGCTGCCCCTTCACCTTCCGCCTTGGTTGGCAGCTCCCCGAGGCCCTCGCCGGAAGCAGGCGCTGGCGTGATGCTTGTTGTACGAACTGCAGAACCGTGAGCCAAATGCATTTATTTTCTTTGTAAATAACAAAGATGTTATTTACAGCCTCAGATGTTCCCTTATAGCAATGTAAAACGAACTAATACAGTTATCTAGCGTTTTGAAGGTGAGGAATCTGAGATTTAGGGAGGGTAAGTTTTTTTTGTTTGTTTTTTTTTTGAGACAGAGTCTCACTCTTTTGCCCGGGTTGGAGTGCTGTGGCGTTGGCCTAGCTCACAGCAACCTCAAACTCCTGGGCTCAAGTAATCCTTCTGCCTCAGCCTCCCGAGTAGCTGGGACTACAGACACCCGCCACCATGCCCGGCTGATTTTTATATATATATTTTTTAGTTGTCGAGATCATTGCTTTCTATTTTTCAGTAGAGACGGGGGTCTTGGCTCTTGCTCAGGCTGGTCTCGAACTCCTGACCTTGAGCCATCCACCCGCCTCGGCCTCCCAGAGTGCTAGGATTACAGGCGAGAGTTTTTTTTGAGATCACCCCACTAGTAAGCGGATCACCTGAGATTCATATCCAGGTGTGTCTCACTCTGGTACCTGGCCTGAAAACTGCTCATGTAATGTCCCAGTCGTTTTAATTCATGGGCTAGGAGGCAGAGAAATGTTCAGTGAAATGAAGCAGGCGCTCGAACCGAAATCTTGAAGAGATGATAACCACTCCCCAAGCAAGGCTGGTTCGTCTCCCGGTTGAGTTTTGGTTTGTGTTGATCGAATTTCTTTACCTAGCCCCTGTCTCGGTTAGTTCATGGCTCAGCTGTCCCATGGCTGGGCGCATTCCAGTGGGTTCAGGTTTCAAAAACCAAACGAAAAGGAGTTATAATTAAGGGCAGCACTGTGTAAAGTTGCTTTGGTTTGGAAGAGAATTTTTTTCTAAATAACTACCTTGTTGCAAATGGTAGTTTGAAAAATGGTAATTTCAATAGAAAGGCGTTATTGTGTACTGTAAAAAGAGCTCTCTTTTGGTCTACAAATGTTGGTAGCTGGTGTGCAGTCTGGTGTTATCTAGAAGAATATGTGTAGATTCATACTTGGGTGTTTTATTCTGCTAGTATATCGAATTACGGATGAGGTCTCTCTCTCTCTCTCTCTCTCTCTCTCTCTCTCTCTCTCGCTCCCTCTCTCTCCCTCTCTCTCCCTCTCTCTCCCTCTCTCTCCCTCCCTCTCCCTCCCTCTTTCCCTCTTTCCCTCTTTCCTCTTGCAATTCTATATTGTATAGAAATTCAAAGGCCTGCCTCGGCCTCCCAGAGAGCTAGGATTACAGGCGTGAGCCACCGCGACCAGCCCATACATTCTATTTGCGTTGTTCACCGTACCTAGACTAGAAATTTGCCACGTGGTGTATTTAGTATCTATTTGGCTGATACTATGTTTTGAAAAACTTGAGTATTGATAGATATTATGGCTTTTCTTTTTTCTGTGTGACAAATTCACGTATTTTCTCCTTGGATTCCAGTTACCTGAATCCATTGCTTATGGGGTCCAAATGCCTAGTATTGTTACACTTTTTCATAATGTTTTTGTCCCTGAAATGTAAGAACGTAACAAGTAAGAGTGCCTGGGCTTCCCTTGGTTTTGAATAGAAAGACTCGGTGAGTAGGTATAGATCCAATCAAGCGCTGAGCAAATATCAACTGATTGAGCATCTAGCCTATATCATTCACCATACAGGTGCTAAGCTGCCCATGGGATCAGTAATGATTATCCCACTTTTATTTCTGATATTAGTAATTTGTGTCTTCTTTTTTCTTAGTTGGCCTGGCTAAGGGTTTATCAATTTTATTGATCTTTTTAAAGAACCAGCTTTTGGTTCTATTGATTTTCTCTATTGATTTCCTTTTTTAAATTTCATTGATTTCTATTCTTCTTTTTATCATTTCTTGAATTCTTCTGCTTACTTTGAATTACTTTGCTCCTTTTCTATTTTCCTAGAATAGAAACTCAGATTACTGATTTTAGATTTTCTTCTTTTCCGATACATACATTCAGTGCTATAAGTTTCCTTCTGAGCACTGCTTTTGCTGTATCCCACAAATTTTGATAAGTTGTATTTTCATTTTCATTTAGTTTGGAATATTTTTAAACTTCTCTTGAGACTTTCTTTGATCCATGTGTTACTTAAAAGTGTTTTATTTAGCCTCCAGGTATTTTGGAGTTTTCCATCTACCTTTTCTATTATTGAATTTTAGTTTAATTCCATTGTGATCTGAAAACTTACTTCATATGATTTCTGTTCTTTTAGTAGTTTTGGGGTGTTAGATCGGACCCAATAAATGACCCCTATTTTACCAACCGCATTCTGAATTAACTGAAAAATAAACACATCTGTCAGCAGATGAGGGGCACAAATATCACCTTCATTTTTATAAGGCTGACTTGGGAAAAATGTGGCTTCTAAGCATAGGCAAGTAGACACTCCACTGCTGAACCCCAGAAACAGAGTGACAAATCCACACAGTGCCAGGAAGACCTGGGCCCGAGAGAGCCTGCCCACCACAGGCTCAGGAGAGGCAGAGAAGGACAGCCCCAAGTGAAAGCAGAGGAGTCTAGCCTTGCATACCCAGTTTCTCCTTCCAAATTCCCCCATTAGGTTAGCTGCTTAGGAGAAGGAGAAGCCAAAATGTTTGTTTTGGGAATTCTTCCGCTAGCAAGGAAATCTGGGAAGTAGGAAAGAAGCATTGGCAAAAGTAATATCTGGATGGGTAATTCAAGACTCTGCTTTCTGGCAATAGCTTTACAGCAATGGCTGCTGCTTCAAGACATATTTATAATATTAATAACAACTGTGGATGTCTTATCTGCCTTTCTTTTATGAAAACTGAGAGGCTTAATCAGGTGAGGGCCACCCCATCTTAGCCTGAGCTGGGAGACAGGGGCACCTGCAAAACAAAACTCCTTCTCAAGAAGCAGAAGCAAGAGCTTGAGACCCCACAATTCTATTCCATAATGCACGGACCAAGTGATTTCGGCCTAGAAAACAATGCTTTGTCTGCTTTTAGGGCTGTAGCAAAAAGTCAGTAATTCCCGAGGAAATGCCAGATCCTAAGCATAAGCCCTTGGAATGAATACACTCAGTTGCATTCGCTGAAAAATGTCCCCCCAAGGTAATGAATACAGTGACTTCCTGAGCGAAGCAAACAGGCAATTTAGAGCTCTGAAATAAATCTCATATTTGGAATAGTTGGAGGTTTTGTGGGAAAATACCTTTTATTTTAAATAGAAAGATGAGAAATCAAGATAATAGATTAGGGCAAACTTTTTGATTTGCTGCCAAAATATTAATATTAACCAAACTGTGGCTTATTAAACAACTCAGTAATTTTATGAGTTAAGCTAATTAACCACAAACAATCAGGTTCTACTGACGTAGTTATGCCACAGACAAGGGTTAGAAACTGTGCACAGTAAGTGGCCTGAGCCGTTTTAAACTTGAGCTTCGGCAGGTTTGCCCAGAGCAGAATTTCTGCCCTTTCCAGTCTCCTTCAGAGGGTTCCACGGGGAGCTTGGTCTGAGCAGCTGAAAAGTGGAACTGTTAGCTCTTCCACTTCTCTCAGCAAAGGGATTTAATTCAACTCAGTTCATACACATACTTCACACATCTTTGATCGTTCATTTCTAAGCCCCTTTCAATATTGCCTTGGCTGCTAATAGCAGCTTGTCTGGAATGAAGGGGAAAGATTTATGCCGACGAAACGTACTCTGTATTTTTCTCTTTACTTAATAAAGATGTAGCTGATGAACATATCCAGTAATTAGAGGAGCCGGTGTGTGTGTGTGTCATGGAAGAAGGAGATTTGGACGATAATAATTTCGTAAAGTTAGCAAGAGTCACTGTTATTACATACCTGCTGGTCCATAAAGAACCGAATTCTTATTTCTTCGTGTTTGTTGGGGGTGTCATAGGTTACGTTGTTTCAAAAATCTACATTTGAGTCAAATTAAACTAGATGCTAAGTTCTTCACTACATAAACACATTATAAAGGAAAGAAGAGAATTGGCGATTTCTGCTGAATTTCAATTATCTGTAGGTCCTACTCACTGCCGCCAAACTTACCTACTTAAAGCCAGATTTTATCCCATTCATCTGCAAAATAACCTTGGTAGCTGTCTACTATATTCACACAGTAACACCTATGAAAGTAAATTTGGTGAAAGAATTCAAGGCCTTCCATAACTTAGCCTGATTTCATCTCTCCAGAAACTAGACACTCTTCTTAGTGTCTGGTATTATTGATCTGTGGCCTTTCTTCAAACCATGCACATTTCCTCTTTCTGCTATTGTCTGCTCAATCAGTTCTTTATGCAGTACAGCTTAGTGGTCACAAGCACAGCCTCTGTGCACCAAACTTTGTTCCACGGCTTAGTAGTTGCGCAATCTTGGACAAGTTTTATAATCTATCGGTGCCTTAGCGCTGCGGTCCCCAATCCTCGGGCTGTGGCTTGTTAGAAACCAGGCAGAACATTACTATATGAGCGCCCCACCCCCACCAACCCTCCAGCCGTCCGTGGAAAAATTATCTTCCATGAAACTTAGGAACCGGGCCTCACAGCAGGAGGTGAGAGGCCAACAAAGCTTCATCTGTATTTACAACTGCTCCTGGTCGCTCCCTGTAGCTAGCATCACCACCTGAGCTCCACCTCCCCTCCTCTCCCCTCACCTCCCCTCCCTTCCCCTCTCTTCCCCTCCCCTCCCTCCCCCCTTCCCTTCCTCCCTCCTCACCTCCCCCCTCCCATCTGTGGAAAAATCATCTTCCTGGAAAGCAGTCTCTGTTGCCAATAAGGTGGGAACCACAGCATTAGCGTATCCATCAAATTAATTTAGCTAGACTTGCCATTTGAATTAAATTAAATAAGGCCTA
>CAUYSK010095104.1:0-10427 GCA_963575035.1 Avahi laniger
GGCTAATTTTTTCTATATATTTTTAGTTGTCCAGCTAATTTTTTTCTATTTTTAGTAGAGACAGGGTCTCACTCTTGCTCAAGCTGGTCTTGAACTCTTGATCTCCAGCTGTCCTCCTGCCTTGGCCTCCCAGAGTGCTAGGATTACGGGCATGAGCCACCGTGCTTGGCCAGCAACCTTTGTTTTAACAAGCCCCCAGATGACTCCGGTGCCCACTCCAGAAAGAGAACCATCAACAGAATGACGAGTAAGATGCTGCCAGTGTCAAAACAGTCTTGGCAGGGTTCTTCTAATACTGAGAAGATGACAACCAAGAGAAATTCCATCTTGATCCCGCTAAAGATGCTAAAATGTGACCGAAAGTAACTGGACAATGAGACTGTTAAGACCTGCAACAATAACTTACCCCTGTTTAGAATAAGTTCGGCAAAGAATTCTAAATGCTAAACAAGATCAATAGACTGAGATGTAGCCAAGTGTGTTAGGTTTTTAAAAAAATTATTTATAATTTTTAATTAATTAATTTATAATTCTTTCTTCCCTTGCCCTGTCAGTATTTCACATACTCTTATGATTTGTTTTGACTGACGGAATACTAGCAGATCTGAAATAAAGTGAGAGGAAGCTTTAAATATGCTTCCCTTTTTGTGTGTCTGCCATATGTCACACAAAGGACATGCCCGGGACAGTCACTGGTCCTGGGATGAGAGCCATATGGAGAAGATCTGAACGCTCCCTTACCCAAAAGAGCCATTCCAGCTGACCCAGAGATCTATAAGTGGGAAAAAAGAAATGTTTGTTAATATAAGCCACCAAACTGTTACACAGCATCATCAGAGAAATAGCTCACTTAACACACAAGGTCTACAAAAATATTTTTTGAGAAATACAGAGAAGTACAAAGACTGACATCACACCCCAAATTTGCCACCTAGGATTTATTACTATTTTTATTGTTTTTTGTTTTGTTCTTTTTTTAATAAACATCACAGAAAGTTAAATCTTCTTAAAACATTCCTCCAGTCCTATGTTCCTCCCCACTTCTCAAGGGCAGCTACCATTTAAATTTTCCCATTCTTTTTAAATATATATGCTTTACAGACATTTAAAGTGAAGAAAAATTAGAAAGACTGACAATAGCAAATGTTGGCAAGCATGTGGAACAACTGGAACTTTTATGCATTGCTGATAGGAATGTAAAATGGTACAACCACTTTGGAAACACTTGGCAGTTTGAAAACAGTTTATAAAGCAATCCCAGGCTGAGTACAGTGGCTCACTCCTGTAATCTCAGCTACTCAGCTCGGGCAACAAAGGTAGATCCTGTCTCTTAACAAAAAAAAAAGAAAAGAAAAAAGCAATCCTTCTCTTAGGTATTTATCCAGAGATAGAGAAATGTATTTTCACATAAAAACCTGTATGTGAATATATTTATATAATTAGATTTTATATATTTATAATATTTACTCATAATCACCAAAATCTGAAAACAACCCAAGGGTCCTTCAACTGGTGAATGGATAAACAAACTGTAATATATCCATATAATGGAATATTAGCAACAAAAAGGAACAAGCTACTGATACGCTTAACAGTATGGATGAATTCCAAGTGTATCTTGCTAAATGAAAGCCAGACTCAAAAGGTTAGATACCTCATGGTCCACTTATATGACACTCTGGAAAAAGCAAAACCATAGAACAGAAAACAGGTCAGTGGTTGTCTAGGGTTGGTGGTGTGGAAGAGTTGACTATAAAGGGGCACGAGGAATTTTAGGGGGGGAACGGAACTTGTTATGGGCTAAATTGTGTCCTCCTCCAAATTTGTATGTTGAAGACCGAATCCCCAGTACCTTAGAATATGACTCTATTTGGTGACAGAGCCTTTAAGAGGTGATTAAAATAGGATGAGCCTCAATCCAAACTGGCTGGTGTCCTTATAAGAAGAGGAAATGTAGGAATGCATTGGTATTTTGTTATGGCAGCCCTAGCAAACTAATACAGATTCTTACTATTAGAAAGTGATTCTCACATCACTTCCTGATAATGATATGTTAGGTATTTGCTACTTTAACAAATACCTAAAAATGTGTAAGTTGCTTTGGAACTGGACGATGGGTTGAGGTTGGAAGAGTTTCGAGAAGCATGTTAGAAAAAGCATAGATGGTCTAAAAACACTGTTGTAGAAACATGGGCATTAAAGGTGTTTCTGGTGAGGCTTCAGATGGAAATGAGGAACATGTTATTGGACTTTAGTGGAAAGATGATTCTTATTAAGTGGCAAAGAACTTGGCTGAATCATATTCTAGTGGTTTGTGAAAGGTAGAACTTGTGAGTGATGAATTTGGATATTTAGCAGAGGAGATTTCTAAGCACAGTGCTAAAAGTTCAGCTTGGTTTCTCCTTACTGCTTATAGTAAAGTGTGAGAGGATAGAAATTGAAGAAGAAATTATTAAGCAAAAAGGAATCAGAACTTGAAGACTTGGAAAATTCTCAGCCTATTCATATTATAAAAAAATGAGAGAGTGTGTTCTGGAGAGAATGCCAAGGATGTAGCCGGGCAATCACGTGACACAAAGATGATAGGTATGACTCAAAGATGCAATCAACCACCTTAGCAGAAATAATGCACTCTTGGACTGAAGGGGACAAAGATGGGACAAAATGAAGGAAAGCTGTCAGACTTCTGGGATTCTGTAGAACGGACTATCTGGTTGCAAACATATACTATCATCCTTCAAGAAAAGGAAAGAATGATCCCCAGGGTGATTCAGAAGGTCAGTCTGCTGCCCAGGGCCTCAGAAGCGGGTCTGCCATTCTGGTGGGCTGAAAGGACGAGGAATGGAACCCAAAGGGATTATTTCTGAGCCCTAAAATCTAACAACAGAACTCTGCCAGCAGACTGCCTTTAGACTCAACTGCAACTCTTCCCTGCCAGTCTCCAGCCGCCAGCCCATCTGGCAGATTTTGTACTAGCATCTCCACAATTGTGTGAGCCAATTCCTTACGATAACTTTTTTTTTATCTACACATATACAGAAACATATTCCGTTGGTTCTGTTTCTCTGGAGAACCCTGCCTAACAAACTGTTCAATATCTTGATTGCAGTGAACACATGACTGCGTGAGTTTGTCAAAACTCACAGAACTATACACTTGGGTGAATTTTACTATGTGAAAAGTATGCCTTAAAAATGAAGGGAAAAGTATAAATGCACATAAATACATGCACAAGGATGGTAACTTTAGCTGGAAACCATCTATGTCCATCAGTTTAAAAAGGTTTAAATAAAAAGCAACCAGGAATATAGAGGTGGCAAAGTTTCAAAACTGGTCGATGTTTGTTTCTACCTTTGCACTACCCTTATCTACATTTGTTCTGAACACCTTCCTCTACCCTGACCTCCTGATACCCTATGTCCTCCCCCTCTCTGGATTCTGGATGCTCAGCCTGACAGCTAAAATTTATGTTTTAAAAAACCCCTGAAAATCTGACCACTTTCCAAAAAATGGGATTAAGTCATTCTAAACTTTTTGGAAAACTGCAACCATTTCCAAATGACGTGGAGTATTTGTCTCCGGGCCTTTGGCCCCATTTGCCTGTTATCTAGTAGAATTTATCAGGCATCTACCTGGACAGGAAGCATTTTAGTCATCATATAGAAAGCAAGTTACAGGTACACATGTACACATGTGTACACACACACACACACACACACACACAAACACAGGAGTCTGAAATACTATATAAAAAAACGTTTGCAGGTTATGGGATTATAGGTCTTTTTCTGTCCCTTCTGGCATCTTTCCAAGTGTTCTATCACAGTTTATGCATTACTTTCATGGTTTCAAAAAATATTTTTTTAACTAAAAAAAAAAAAAGCTCTGAAAAGAAGGATTGGATCTGGTGTGAAGAGGGGTATAGAAGGGTTATCAACCTTTTACCAGACCATTTATTCTTCCATTCATTCAACAAATGCTCCTTGAGCATTATGACAGGTGCTGCGTAAACAAATGTGAACAGAGCAGATGTGGTTCCTGTCTTGGTGTTGTTCTGCGTGGCTGGGCACAGTGCTCCTGGGAGAGACTGGAGGGGAAGACGGGCTGGGCACATGGGGGCATGGTAAGGGTCTGCAAGCAATGAAATTACGGTGATCGGATCTTACAAATAGATACTTACAAAATTTTATTGTTAGTCTTTAGAGCTGTTTTGAAGAGGTAAAATACAAATTATTAAATACCTAACTTCACCCCGCACCCTGGCCCAGTTATGACTTGTTTATACACACTTCTCTGATAGACAGCTTCTGCATGACTCCCTAAATCTCTGCAAGTATGCAGGCCGTTTCCTTCATTTACTTTACTCCCAGGGCAAACCTCATCTTAAAGTATTGCACTCCTGATTCTAAATGGATTGCATGATCTCAAGTGTTTTAATTTCTCTAATACAAAAGCTAGAGCCCAAAACTCTGTGACTACTTCCCCAAAACCTCCAGGTCCTGCTTATACCACTAGCCTAGACAGAAACCCACACCTAGTAAACTGGGATGTCTTTATCTCCTTCCACTTTTTCTCCGATTTGCAATTACCACAATGATTCTCAACTCTGGCTGCCCCTTAGAATCTCCTGGGGAGCTTAAAACACTAAGATACCAGCCCCACCCCAGACCAATTAAATCCTATCCTTGGGGGATTAGACTCTAAATTCTATAGGCTCATTATCTCTATTACCTTTGCAATCTGTCCATTTGTTCTGGCACCTAATTCAGGCTCTCATTACCTCTTAGTTTTGCTAATTAAACAGTATTTTCATTGTTCTTTCCCTCTAATTTAATAACAGTGGAGGTAGCGGTAGCAGTGGTGGTGGTGGTGATGGTGGTAGTAAGCAAATAGTTATTGAGGGCTTACTTTGTGGTAGGCACAATTCTAAACTCATTTCAATACACTGACCCATTTTCACACAACAACTCTATGAAGTCAGTCTCTTCTAATCCCCATTTTAATAGGTGAGGAAACCAAGGCAAAGAGAGATGAGGTAATTTGCCTGCAGCTGCACAGATAGAAGGAGGTGGAGCTGGGACTGGAACCAAGTGTATTATACAGCCTCCAGCGTGTGTGTCCTCCCCCCCAGGTAACTCGGATTTTGCTCCTACACACACACCTCTCAGAAGTTGGAATGAGATGCTTTGACTCTGAAATGGAACACGGTGGTCTCCTTCCAATCTGTTGGATTTCCAATTACTGTTAAGGTGTTCTCCAGTAAAATTTCCTTAAGCTTTTGAGGCCTGGTTCTGCTTTGGTATATTAGAGTACAGATTATGATAATATATAATTTACTAGAAAATTATCCATTTTGCCATCTATGATGTAATGAGATAATTTACATTCATGTAGCAATAATTCATGCTTCTCTGTCCTTAGACAAAATAAAGGACCTCTGTCCCACCACAATGCTGAATTATTACTTGCAGAGCACGCGTTTGCAATGGTTGGATGTTTGTCTGGCAGTTAGAACCATGGGTGTAGAACCTTCTTGAGAGTTTAGGGATTTCATATATTTTTCTGTCACTTACACTGAGATAATAAGTGATGACAAATAGCTGATTTATTTGAGGGAAAGGGTCTAGAAAGAAAATGGAAGCTTAGAAAGGACAACAAACGGGTACTGTGTATTAATATGGTATCTTGGAGCCAAGGAAAGAGGATTGCAGGAGGCTGAAGGTAGTAAACACTGTCAGATGTCAGCTGTGTTGAGAAAAAGCAGAATGACTGGAGCTAGTTATGGGACGGCAGTTGGAGAGCCGAGCTGGGCTGCAACCGACGGGCAGAACGAGCGATGTGGGGAGGGAGCTGTGGGAGGTCGGCGGTAAACACCAGAAGGGGAATAGGGAATGTCACAGAAGGAAGGCTGAATACAGGGCTTCGCTTTTACTTTTTTGGAGATGGGTTGCTCTGAACAACAGGGAAGATGGGAAACTCACAGTCCACACGCTAGTTTTTAAAGGGAAATCCCTTCCTCACAAGTAGGTGGAGATGAAATAAATATGCAGGGAGATAATATGTGCACAAAAGAGAGGACAGAGGGCCCAGCCACCCCAGGGTCTGCTGGAGGGGGCTGGGGGAAGAAAGAGATCTGAAACTGTTAAAGAGAGACAGCTGTGCGGGCGGCGCTGGGGTGGGACAAGCTAGGTTTGCAGCAGGGCGGATGTGGGTCAGGCGTCCTCCACCTGGGCTGACTCACACCACTAGAGGGCACCTGCACCTCGTGCTCGGCCATCCCAGGTGGGACTCTGGGGGCCAGGGCCACCACCCTGGCTTATTCCTGAGTGCTTTGGTCCCTGGCCACAGAACCCGGCCCCAGGGCTTTACACATCCTAGGCAGCCTGCCCTGGGTGGCTGGCCCTGCCACTCACTGTTCCCTACACTGGCATCTGTGCCCGCCCCCCTGTAGAGGGCTGCAACAATCGCCTGAGAGCCACACACCACATCCCACTGTAAACCACCAAGGGCTCTGCCACCACGCGAGCCAGTCCTGTGATCACAGGCTCACTGCGCCATTCTTTACCTATTTTTCTATGCATATGCTCTTTTTCTTCAACTAGAATCCAAGCTTCTAATGAACAAGGATCATCAGTATATCTTAAAATGTCCTAGGAAATGAAATAATATGTCTGGGATTTGCTTTAAACCCTCATGTGGTTGGAGGGGGAGTATAGGTGAAGGGAACACAGGGATTCATTACATAATTCTCTCTATTTTTACATACCTTCAAAACTTTCCAAAATAAAGCTTAATAAACACAATGTATCCTCAATGCCTCATACCCAGTACAGGACAACAGTGAAGCCCTAGCCTGCTTGTCTGTAAAACGGACAGGTCATGCCATACGCAGGTCCTTCTCGCATCCTCCGTGACTCAGAGACTCACTGTACAGTGGGCGAACACCAGCTAGCTTGCGGGTGGGTGGGTCTTAAGGCGAGCGTTGACCTAAGCTCCTAAGAAAAGTCCAGGAAAGTGGAATGCAAGGTTCCGTTCCAGGATTCTCTCTTATCTGCTTTGGATTTCAGTCCTTTGCATGTCCCGAGGAGGTGAGAGGATCTGCTCAGACCCACTGCCGCTGTCTCCAAAGACTATCCAGACCTTTCTTTGCGGCCTAGTGTTGCCAGGGGCTGGCAGAGGAGCCTCAGCTACCCACAGGGCTTTCATCTGCAGATGTTAATGAACTCTTTCCCGTAACATCGACGATAAAAGAGCCTCTTCAACTGCTGCCTTGCAGCTTCGAGGAGGCAATATCGAATGAGCTCCAACAGGAGAGAAAGGCCAGCCTTGCCCATGTCGAGTGGGCAGAGGGGTTCAGATGGCAGCAGGGAAGGATCTGGGGCAGGTTTCTGTGAAGAACCAGGGTGAAGAGCTAAGGTCATGGGATTGGGGGACGGCATTTCCAATCACACAACATTCAAAGTGATATGTGCATGTGTGTTGAGGTGTGTATAGGTTGTTTTTAGAGATGGGGTCTTGCTCTGTTGCCCAGGCTGGAGTGCAGTGGTGTGAGATAGCTCACTGCAGCCTCCAACTCCTGTGCTAGAATGATCCTCCCACCCCAGCCTCTCAAGTAGCTGGGACTATAGGCTTGTGCCATCATGCCCAGCTAATCTTTAAATTTTTTTTGTAGAGACAGGGTCTCACTATGTTGCCCAGGCTGGTCTTGAACTCCTGGTCTCAAGCAATCCTCCTGCCTTGGCCTCCCAAAGTTCTAGGATTACAGGTCTGCATCACCGTGCCTGCCATACAACCCAATTGTTAATGCAGGTCACTCGACTCTTCCTCATTGTGCTCACACACTTGAGGACCCCATTAGCTTCAGGAAGGTGGAGGGAGGCAGTAGCATGGGACGAAGCCAACGACAGTGTCCCTTTGGTGCTTTAAGGTGAGACAGACTTACCAAGTGTGCTGGCGACGGTGACCTCGTGTCCTTGACTGTGGTGCTGGAGGGGACATCGAGGAGGGGCCATTTCATCTGCAGGTACTACACAGGGGACAGAAAAGACAAAGCAGCTGGTGAGATGAGGCCCCGAAAGTGTCCAAAGTGAGCAGAGAAAGAGCACTGCAGTGAGGTCCCCAGCGATTCAGCTAGGCCATTTTCACTCCACACGCTCCACACTGGGTCAATTTCCGAATGATTGTAATAGGCGAGAGCACACATTTGTAATCACCGCCACCACTATCCTCTCTGTCATTTTGGAGGGACACAAATGGCAATTTAGCTGAACTTTAAGTAGGAGAGAGAAGCCATACCTTCTAGCACAATCGATCAAAGTACTCAAAGACCCTACTGGTGAGGCTCGAGTCCTCTCTGCTCTAGTCACGAGACAAACAGCAATAACTGAGGAGCAGAGGCTCCCAAATGGCCACCATGCCTGATTCGCTTCGATCTCTTGCAGTGCCACACACAATGCTCCCTGAGAAACAGCCACTCGAGAAGTAACGATAAAAGCCACTGCCTGACACTCACAGGTTGTGGGTAATATCTACCCATCCTCAAGGATGCTGGTCTTTACCTCGTTATAGTGTTTTTCAGCCTTGGAAAGATTACCCAGTACCCCACTCTGCCATACATCACTGCAAAAAAACCAAACCAAACAGTAAATCCCGAACACGCACACATGCACGGGAGCACGGCACAGTCCTTGGCGGGAGCCTGGAAGGGGTGAGCAGAGCAGCAGTTAGCGCCCTTGGGGTCTAGCATTCATGGGTTCAGGTTCTCACTCTGCCAGTGTAGGCTGTGTGGACCCTGGATGGGTAACTTAATGACTCTGAGTCTTGGTCTCATCATCTGTAAGGCAAGGCTATTATCACTTACTTTGCAGGTTGTTAGAAGGAATAAGGACAATGTCAAGTATTGAACACAGTGCCCCACGTGTCTGAGACATTCGATAAATGGCGCCTATTATTTTCATTAGCAAACCATTAGTCTTTGCCAGGAGCAAAGGCACACATGTTGTCTTAGTGTCAACACTGATGGTGTTTCTGGGCAGCAGAACAGCAAGGCAGCCTCTTTGCAGGATTCCTGAGGGTATTTTGAGAATTAAAGCTCTCATAGGAAGTGGTGGCTCCACGAAGAGTTTTAGAGTGAGACGGAAAGAAGTCTTTGAATCATCCCTTGCTCTGGTCATCCAATTACAGAAACACAAAAATCACGATCTGGCTTTGCGATATGTGTGCAGGAGCGGGAAAGTGGCCGGGCAGAGCCCTGACGGCCCTTGCTCGTCATCCGCTATCAGCTTGATTCGAGAGGCAAGGGCTGGGCTTTCAAAAAGTGTCCATGGGCAGGACTCACAGCCCAAGGTCACGTGTGTCATGGGCCAGCGGGTGGCCCAGGTAGCAGGTGGGATGGGCCGTGCAGGCCTGGCCGTGGAGGCCGCGTGGGTGGCAGGAATGAAGTGGGCACGGGAGGATCTATGAATAAGGGAGAGTTTTCACTCTGAGCCTCCAGACCCTGCACCCTCCACCCCCAAATGGGGTCTTGCCTCTGTCCTTGTCCTCTGCTGACCTCCTCAGCCCCACCCATCTCTTGCCCCTACCCAGAGCCAACACTTTCTACATGAATTAACTGGGATTTCCATGCCTTTGGCAAGTTAAAAGCACTTGGACAAATAGTGGTATCATTAGTTAGAACTCATTTCCACAGTGAACATTTGTGCTATACCTGCAGTTTTCCAGAACCTAGTTTAATCTTCACAACAACCTTGCTATTGCAAGTAGGGGTGACTATCCCAGATCTTCAGATGAGCTCATGGACATAAACATAGGCTAAATGGTTTGTCCAGCTTTTAAGTATGCGAGCTGGAGCCAGAGCCTACGTCTCTCGACTTCAAATCCCACACTTTTCAGGACACCATGAGGCATGAAGCTTTTCCTAACACCATCTTCATCAACATCGCCACCTCAACCTTGTCTTTGCTCTGATGGGTTTTATCCCTCCTTTTCATCTTGCACAGGCTTGGTCACTCAGAAGCTGGATGAATATACACATGTCCGTGTTTCTCCTGTAGGGTTACTTGAGGTGGCCTGAGCTTACGCTTGAGGGCTAAACATCACACTGTTTTTCTAGAAGGAACAACCTGAACATTTGTGTTTTGTTTTTAAAAATTGAGCTACAATAACAAATATCAGGTACTAAAGAGAAGCTTCCCAAATCTATCCCCCTCAACATTAAACATGATAGAAAAGTTCCTAAAATCCATCAATTCCACCGTATCTGGTCCCCATTTAGAGTCATGGGGACACACATGCTGCACCGGCTAGAGTGCCATGGCGTCCGCCTAGCTCACTGCAACCTCTAACTCCTGGGTTCCAGTGATCCTCCTGCCTCAGCCTCCCGAGTAGCTGGGACTACAGGCATGCACCACCATGCCCGGCTAATTTTT
>CAUYSK010095107.1:0-10107 GCA_963575035.1 Avahi laniger
GAGGATTGCTTGAGCCCAGGAGTTTGAGGTTGCTGTGAGCTAGGCTGACGCCATGGCACTCTAGCTCGGGCAACAGAGTGAGACTGTCTCAAAAAAAAAAAAACAAAAAAACAAAAAAAACCAAAGACTATTAATTTAAAAATATATTGAATGAAATTTATAGCAGACTAAAGACTATAGAAGAAAAGGTCTGTAAACTTGAAGACACAACAATGGAAATATTCAAAATTAAGCATGTGGAGAAAAAATTTAAAAAATGAACAAATTGTCAGAGACCTATGTAACAATATGAAGAAGCCTAATGTGCTTGCAATTGGAGTTCCTGAAAGAGAAGACAGATGGGGAAAATATTTGACAAAATGATCAATAAATTTCTTTCAAATTTGAAGAAAATTATAAATACACGAATACAATAATCTCAACAAATTCTAAAGAGAATAAACAACCATATCACAGCACATCACATTGCAGAAAACAGTGATAAAGACAAAAATCTTAAAAGCAGTTGGTGGGGTGAGGGGAAATGCTTCACATGCAGAACAAAGATAAGAATGACGGAAGATTTCTCTTCTGGAATAGTGTATGCAAAATAATCAATGGAGCTACATCTTTAAATTATGGATATTAAACAATACTTGTCAACCTAAAATTCTATAGTCAGCAGAGATATATTTCAAAAATGAAAAACAAATAAAGACTTTCTTCAGTGACATCAAAGCTAAGAGAAGTCATCACAAGTAACCTGCTCTACAAGAAACATTAAAAGAGGTGCTTCAGGGCCAGGTGCAGTGGCTCATGCCTGTAATCCTAGCACTCTGGGAGGCCGAGGCGGGAGGATTGTTTGAGCTCAGGAGTTCGAGACCAGCCTGAGCAAGAGCGAGACCCCGTCTCTACTAAAATAATAGAAAGAAATTAATCGGACAACTAAAAATATATAGAAAAAATTAGCTGGGCATGGTAGCACATGCCTGTAGTCCCAGCTACTCGGGAGGCTGAGGCAGTAAGATTGCTTGAGCCCAGGGGTTTGAGGTTGCTGTGAGCTAGGCTGATGCCATGGCACTCACTCCAGCCAGGGCAACAGAGTGAGACTCTGTCTCAAAAAAAAAAAGAGGTTCCTTCAGGCATAAGTAAATGATACTTAATAAATAAATGATGAAAATTAAGATCTATACAAAGGAATAAAGGGCACTATAAATAGTAAAAATATAGGAAAATATAACAGACTTTTCCCCTCATTTTTAAATCTCCTGAAAAGATAACTTATTCTTTAAAGCAAAAAAAATATTGTGGGATTTATAGCATACATACAAGTAAATGGGATGACAAAATAGCACAGATGGGAACAGAGATATGAAAGCACACTGTTGTGAGTTTCTTACACTAAATGTGGAGTGAATTTAACATTATTTAAAGACAGACTATGTTACATTAAAGATGTATATTGAGAACTCCAGAGCAGTCACTAAAAATAAATAAATAAATAAACAGGTCTGAGTAAGAAAACAATAGTGGAGATTAAAATGGAATAATAAAAAATATTGAAGTGATTCAATAGAAGGCAAGAGAAGAGCATCGAAAAAACAAAGAAAAGATAGAACAAATAGAAGACAAATAGTAAGATGAGCGTGATATAATTCTACATATTTAGAGCTTCTTTAATATTTATCAATAATGTTTTATAATTTATGTATAGAACTCTTGCACATCTAATGGATATTTATTTCTAGGTTTCTTATTTCATGATGCTGTTGTAAATGATATATTTTAAAATTTTATTTCAACTTGTTTACAACTAGATTATAGACAGTGTCAATTGGCTTTTGTAATATGTCATATCTAGCAATTTTGCTACATTGACTTATTAATTCCAACGGTGTGTGCATATTTCTTTGGATTTTCTATGTATGCAACTATGTTGTCTGCGAATATTATTAGTTTCTTCCTTTATTATCCATATATTATTTATTTCTTTTTCTTGCCTAATTGCATTGGCTAGGGCCTCCAATATTGTGCTTTCGGAAGATAACGTGTATCATGTTAAAGAAGTTTCCTTCTATTCCAAGTTTTCTCACAGTTTTTTTTTCCCCTCTTAAATCAAGAATGGATATTAAGTTTTATCAAACGCTTTTTTGCATTTTTAAATAGCAATCATATGACTTTTCTCTTTATTATTATGTTAAAGTGGAAATTTTTCATTGATTGATTTTCAAATGTTAAACTAGTCTTGCTTTGCTTATGATATATAGTGGTTCCCCCCTTATCTGTGAGGAATATATTCCAAGACCCACCCCTCAGTGGATACCTGAAACAGCAAATGGTACCAAATCCTATATATACTATGTTTTTTCCTATATATACACACCTATGATAAAATTTAATTTATAAATTAACCACAGTTAGAGATGAAAAATAATGACTAATAATAAAATAGAACAATTATAATAATATAGTGTAATAAAAGTTATGTGAATGTGGTCTCCCTCTCTCTTTCAAAATATCATATTGCATTGTACTCACCTTACTTTTTCTTGTAATAATGTGAGATGATAAATGCTCACACTATGAGATGAAGTGATGGAGCACGACAGTGAGAGATTTCATCATGCTACTCAAAAAGGCATGCCATTTAAAGCTTATGAATTGTTTATTTCTGGAAATGAAGTATTTATTTATTTATTTCCATTTAGTATTTTTGGACCGCGGTTCACCGCAGGTAACTGAAACTATGGAAAGTGAAACCATGGATAAGGGGGAACGACTGTATTACCCTTTTCACGTATTGCTGATTAAGATTGAAGTATTTTGCTTATGATTTTTTAATCTATGTTCATAAGTAAGATTTGCCTGAAATTTTCCTTTCTTATATTGTCAGATTTGGCCCAAAGTTAGTGCTAAACTCATAAAATGAGTTCAAGGAATGGGGCTTCTTTTTTCATTCTTTGAATAGCTTGTATATGATTATAATTATTTATTCTCTGAACATCTCGAACTTGCCGGTGCTGCCAACAAGGCCTGGGGTTTAATATGTGGGAAGGTTTTAATTTACACATTCAATTTCTTTCATGATTATAGGATTGTTCAGCGTTTTTCTCTTTCAGTCAGTGAGATTTTCATCAGAGTGTGTCTGTTTCTTACAAGATTTCAAATTTAATGACATAAAAATTTTCAGCAGGGCCCTTTTATTATTTTGTTTGGTTGTCTGTAGCCTCTGTATTTATTAATGTGTCAGTATTTCATTGTTGATATTGTTTGTTTATGTTTTCTCTCTTTATTTCTTGCTCACTCTTACCGGAAGTTTGTCATTTTTATTAGTCTTCAGAGGACCAACATTTGGCTTTGTTAATCTTCTCTGCTGTGTTTATTTTCTGTTTCATTAATTTCTACTCTTATCTTGATTCTTTCCTTTCCTACCTTTCTTAAGTTCATTTTACTGATGTGCTTCTAACTTTATAAAATGGATGTTTAGGTGATTAGTGTTCAGGTTTTCTTTTCTT
This sequence comes from Avahi laniger, assembly GCA_963575035.1. Lineage (NCBI taxonomy): Eukaryota > Metazoa > Chordata > Mammalia > Primates > Indriidae > Avahi > Avahi laniger. The sequence continues at coordinate 3,495 of CAUYSK010095107.1, forward strand.
TTCTTTTTTTAACATAGCATTTTAGACCATAAATTTCCTTCAGCCTTGTTATAACTCTATCCCCCAAATTTTTGTTAATGTTTTTTCATTATAGTTCCATTCTTGATATTTCCTAATTTCTATTATGTTTTCTTCTTTGATCCCTTGCCTATTTAAACATGTATTTCTTAATTTCTAAGCATATAAGGTTTTTATGTTACTGATTTCTAGCTTGATTTCATTGTTGTCAGAGAACGTAGTCCGTATGATTTCAATCCGTAGCAAATGTATTGAGATTTGGTTTATGACCTGGTAGATTGACAATTTTTGTTAATATTCCATGTGTGCTTGAAAAGAATGTTTTTCTGCATTTGCTGGGTATGGTGTTCTAAATATGTCAGTGGTGGCAATGAAAATGCACCACTCAGCTCTTCGGCTAAATGTGTCTATGGTGGTCATGAACATGTGCAGCTCAGCTCTCCTGCTATGGGGAGCGTAGCTGATTGGCAACCCTTACAGCTAGTCCTCCAACACATTTGTGCTGAGACCCTCTTCCCCTGGGCTTCTGCCAGCTTATTGAGCTGAGCTTGTTGGGAATACTACCGTAGGCCCTTTTCTAGGGCATGTGGGATTCGATTCCTTTAATGTATAATTTTGCTTCAAAGGCACCCATCAGCTTGGCCATGCCTTCTATAGAACTGCATTGTAGTCTGAGATTCTTCCTACCCAATTCTCCTTCCTTCCCCCACTCCTTTCTGGTTGGTATTGTGGTCAGAAGCCTCTCTCTGCCCGCTCCTGCTTCCTCCTCTTTATTCTTAACAGGTGGTTTCCACAAGAAACTTCTGGCATGTCTAATCCCATCCTGGCATCTATTTTCCGAATTGACATCCTGTCCATTAGGTCAGTTGTATTAAATGTGCTAAAATCTTCTACATCCTTACCGATTATTTTTTCTTCTTTGTTCTATTTGTTCTACCAGTTATTAGAAAAGGCGTGGTAAATGTCCCACGATGGTTGCTGGTTTGTTTATGTCTCTAGGCATTTGTTGATTTTTGCTTAATATATTTTGAAACTTACAGAGTATGTAAGTTTAAAACGTGTCTTCATGTTGAACTGAATTGTTTAATATCTTGAAGTGACCCTCTTTGTCTCTAGCCATGCTTTTTTGCTTTAAGTCTATTTTGCTTAATATTAACATAGCTAAACCCAGTTTTTGTTAGTACATCTTTTTCCATTCTCCCTCTTTAAGAATCTCTATATACTCTTGTTTGAGATATGTTTCTTATCAACAGTATATGGCTACATTTTTTAAAAAATCCATCTGACAAGTTTTGTATTTTAGGTGAAACATTTAATTCGTTTGTATCTATCTTAATTATTAATATTTCTGATTTTATAGCTGTCATAATTTTTTTATTTCTATTTTCGCACAAGTTCCATTATCGTTCTATACTTTCTTGCCCTCTCTTAGATTGATTCGTCCTTTTTCCAGTTTCCATGTTTTTCCTTCACTAGTTTAAGAACTGTTTCTATTCTGTAAGTGGTTTCTCTAGAGATAGCGGCAAATAACTTACCAAAATCAAAATTACATAATAATTTTACCCTTCTTCTGAAAAATATAAAAATACAACTTCCACTGATGCTTTCCTAATTTATATGCTGTTATTGTCGTGCATTTAGTTCTATCAATTTTTCTTTCAAAACCCCACAAATCTATTATTGTTGTTGCTTTGTAGACTCAATATTTCACCTATTTTTCACTTGTTGTGTGCTTTATTTCATCTTGCTCTCCGCACCTTCTGTCTGGACTAATTTTTCTTCTGCTAGAACTGAAGGTTTGTTAGCACCAAATTCTCTCAGTTTTTGTTTGTCTGAAAATGACTTTTCCTTCTTCATTATGGATATAGAGTTGAAAATGACAATCATTTTCTCTTAGCACCTTGAAGATATACATTGTCTTTTGCTTTCACTTGCTGCTAATGAGCGGTAAGTTGTTTGTAACTTCTTTTAAAATAATCTGTCTTTTCTCTCTCACTATTCTTAAGATATTCTCTTTGTCTTTGGTGTTCTGCAGCTTCATTGTGAAGGAGATAGCTATTTAGCTAAATATAAGGCAGATAAATAGATATATCTTCACATGTTGTTGCTCTAGTACATCTGTCCCTTTTTAAAAAATCCGAGTTCTTTTTTTCTAGAAATTCTTTTGGTTTTTTTCCAAATCACTTAATGGTGTCTTTAATTTCTTTTTCTTGTGTGTATTTTCATGCATGGTTTTATTTTTATTAAATGTATAAACATGGTTATTATAGTCTTCATCTTATTATTTCAGGATCTGAAGTTCTTGCAGGTTTGTTCCAGCTATCTGCTGCTCCTTGTTCTCAGCTCTTAAGTGCCCAATTTCACTGTGTGGTTAATTCGTTTGTTTCTTTCTATCGATCTCTCTGTCATTTAACTTTAAAGTGATCATTTTTCCTTGACATTTTCTCTGTGGGAGTACTTTGAAGACTGGGATACTTTTGGCTTCCTCTATAGAGGATTCACTTTTGCTTCTGCCAGATTCCGGAGGCGTTACCATTCCTGGGATCACTCCAGTGACATTCTCCACTTGGGGTGTCCAGACCACCCAGAGTGTGGCCTTTTTGCTATAAACTGTGTCGTGGACAGCCTGTGGTTTGAATGTTTTGTGGTGATTCCTGGCACATGGGTCTACGCACACACACTCACACAGAGTATCCTTTCCAGTGCAAGTTTGAGGCCGATTTTTCTTGCAGTCTGCAGGACAACATGGGAAGTGTTTCTAAATTCACCCTCACCCTAAGCCTTTGGGGGTGTCCCATCTTTGTGCTAGAAGACCACTTATTAAAATCTCCATCTTGGTCAGACCTTGGGCTTTGTCTCTTCTTTTACAAGTCTTGCTAGGCCATGAATACCAAAGCTCAAATTCATCAGGTTCAGCAAACGTCCGTGGGACGTTTTGTGCTCTACCTAACATCTCTCTATCACCCCCATTCCATGCCTGGACTAAGAATTCTTAACTTTTCTGCTTATTCACTGATACTTATAAATTATTTTTAATTCAGAATTTTTAGTTATTTTCAGTAAGTATATTGATTCCCTCACTAGCCATGTTTTCCTGCAGTGGAAATCAGTTTTATAAAAAAAAGAAAAGACTCATGTTTTATTAATTCACTAGTCTTCATTTAAATAGCATACAATATACTATACAGTATCCACTGAAAATTCGCCACAGTTTTTGGAGATTAATTGTACTGTGTATTTGAAAAGTTCTTTTAACTTTTTGAATTGCTTTCGCATGTATCTGTGGTTCTCAAAGGCGGTGGCAGTGCCCTACAGGGGACTTTTGAAAATTTGAAGGAGTTATTGGGGTTGTCATTACAGATGGGAGCCATTATTGGCATTTGGTGGGGAGCCAGGGACGCTGGACTCCTACAATGCATAGGCCAGTCCTGCCCAAAGAATAATTGTCCTGTGTCTCATATGACTTTTGAATGTCCCCCCTGGGCATTCAGAGACTATCATACCCTGTCCTGGGCCATAGCACAGGGGAATATTTTAACACTTCACTTCTTAATAAGGCCCAGTTTATTTGCAAGAATTTCTTCTTCTTTAATTTCTCCACTTTGATAATACTTAATTTGTCTTGGTGTGTTAATCTTACTTCAATTAAGATTATATCCCTCTGTTTCTTACCATATGCAAACAAGTCTGTTTTGTTATCATTTATCTTAACGTTAGTGTCTTTGTGGTGATCACTTGTCCCTCTGCTCCTCGATTTCTGTAAGTTCTAAACCCAGACCAATATGTTCATTAGAACTAGTTTCTATCATTTTGCTGGTTCATTGTGTCTTCTAGTGGAATTGTGCTGGGGCATTCATAGATTATAATACACATTTATATACATTTGTTTATGTTATGTTATATCTTGAACATCATTTTTTGAGGAACTATGTTTGCAGGGATATTATCTGTGAATTTCATTTCTGTACAGTAAAAGAGGCCATCATGGAATATTTGTTCAGAGATTAGGTCTGATAGGGTCAAGAGCACAGACATTTATGTTTTGTTTTATTCTCCTAAAAACTCTATCAGGGAGATGCTTTTATTTCCTTTTTTTTTTTTTTTTTTTTTTGAGACAGAGTCTCACTGTGTTGCCCGGGCTAGAGTGCCGTGGCATCATCTTAGCTCACAGCAACCTCAAACTCCTGGGCTCAAGCGATCCTCCTGTCTCAGCCTCCTGAGTAGCTGAGACTACAGGCATGCGCCACCATGCCCGGCTAATTTTTTTTTCTATGTATTTTTAGTTGTCCAATTAATTTCTTTCTATTTTTAGTAGAGATGGAGTCTCGCTCTTGCTCAGACTGGTCTCGAACTCCTGAGCTCAAACAATCCGCCCGCCTCGGCCTCCCAGAGAGCTAGGATTATAGGTGTGAGCCACCGCGCCCGGCCTATTTCTTTTTGATAAGGGGTGAGACTGAGGCTTAGAAGGGTACAATGACTTGTCCAAAGTCACCCAGTTCTTTAGTTAGGCTTGATTACAAGGTGGCTGATGCACCTTATCACACTACTGGCCTCTCACAAAATGTACATTCGTTCTGTCTGTGGAGATGCGTGGTGTAGCCACAGGCAGGGTACGGTGCTGGGGGCCGTGTAGAGGTCGGAGATATATAAATCACAGTCCCACTGTCCAGGAGGGAGAGAAAATTTGATAGGAGCCCAGAGACAAAGGGCAGTCCAGCAGCCTCATTGTCATCGGAGTGGCACGAAAGCAGGGGACCACTTCTGCTGGAAAGACCTGGGACGGAGGGGTGCACGGAAGAGGGGCATTGGCTGGGGGCTTTAAGGATGGGTAGAAATCTGACAGGGCGGAGAGGAGCAGGATGGGCTGAGGAGGAGGGAATTTGGGCATAACCCACGTTGCTCCAGCACAGGCAGACAGGCCAGTTTGTCTGCAGCACCCAGCTGACTTTGTGACATACTCAAACCCTGAGAGGAACAGAGTGACTACAAGGCAAGCACCAAAGTCACCAGATACACATCAGAGCGAGGGTGAATAAGCAGGCAGGTGAGCACAATAACACTAGGTGGCAAAGAATGTTGTACTATTATGACAAACTAAGACTTAAGAAAGATGTTCTTTGCAGCATTGTTTACGCTAGGAAGCATTCGAATCCACAGAAATATTCAGAAATAGGAAATGAGTGCACAGTTATGGACATTCAGCGATTTAGCATTCTATTTATCTAGTCTGGTCTAGTTAACAAGTCAAAATTATACAAAAAGGAAGTAGGATGTGGGAGGGGTTGGCTGGGGGCTGGGGCAAGATACTGGTGTAGCCCCAAAAGGATGTAAGAGGCACAGTCTTTTGCAATGCATGGTTCTTGATTGGATTCTGGTTTGAATAAACCATCCGTAAAAGAAACTTGGGGAACGATCGATAAATTCGTATATGGAACATATATTAGATGATACTAAGAAATTATTGTGAATTTTGAAGTTATGTAGGAAAATATCCCTTTTTGGAATATATTTGGATGTATTTAAAACTAAAACGTAATGATGCCTACAAATTACTTAAAAATACTTCAACAACAAAGTAAATGAAGTCAATATGCCAAATGTTAACAGTTGTTATGTAGGAGCTGAGCATGTGGGTGTTTATTATTCTATTCTTTCCATTTTTCTGTGAGGTTAGAAATTTCCATAATAAAAAGTAAAAAGAAAGAAAGAAAAGGAAAATAATAATGTTTATGAATAATTTTAGTGATATAGAAAAATACTTTTGATTTCATGTTAGGTGAAAGAAAAGTAGGAATCAAAGTTTTATATATGGTTTGCAGTCATTGACAGTATGGTCTTAACATTATTTTAAACATGAAAAGGTGCAAGCGTTAGAGAGCTCACCATAGGTCAGGTCTCGAGGACAATGTTTCATACTTATTATACCCAGTCCTTGCCCCCATCAGCTGCTCAGCAATGGAGCTGAGACTTGAACCCAGACTCAGCCCATCCCAAACCCGTGCTTTTTCCCTACGCTAGGATTTGGCAGACTTTCTTTGTAAGGGGCCAGGTAGTAAATATTTTTGGCTTTGAGGACCATGTGGTCTCTTCCACAGAGCTGTTCAACAATGCTATTGTAGCAGGAGAACAACCAGAGAAAATATGTTACTGAATGTGTGTGGCTGAGTTCCAATAAAACTTTATTTACAAAAACAGGGGATGGGCCAGATTTGTCCTGAAGCTATAGTTTGCCCACTGCTGCCCTACGTGATGCTGTCTTTCAAAGCACGCAACACGCACACACAGACACAACCAGAGACCAGGAAAAAATCATGTTTCATTGTAATTCTCCCCTTCGTACTTTTCTGTATTTCCCAAATTCTCTACCACATACTGTTACTTTTATGTGTTACTCTTATATATGTGCATTTACTTATTTTTACAACTCCTTTAGTCTCTTTTCTGGGGGGAAGGGCACATTTACATAGTTCCAAATTGAAAGGACACAAAGGCCAAACTGTGAAAAGGCTCCTTCCCACCTGTATCCCAAGCCACCTCTGTCCCTTCCCCAAAGGCAACTAGTGTTGCTCCGTCCTTCGTATCCTTACCCACACGC
>CAUYSK010095114.1:0-13896 GCA_963575035.1 Avahi laniger
ATGTGCACCACCCAAATGATGGACATATTTGAAACTCGGACTTAGGGAGGGAGGTGGGGGCAAGGGCAACATATGTAACAGAAACATCTGTACCCCCATAATATGCTGAAATAAATTTAAAAAATTTAAAAAAAAAAAAGAGAAAAAGAAAAAAAAAAAAAGAATGAATTGTAGGTGCAAATGAGAATTCCAGTCTAAGGTTAGAGTAATCTGGGCAGGAGATAATGGTGACTGGACTAGGAAAAGTACACTATTCATAAATTCCCCTGATGAACATAGATACAATAAATCTTAAACATTTTGTTCTGGGAAAAAAAAAACAACAAAAAAAAAACAAATTAGATCTGCAAAACTAAAAATGGGTAGTAGTTAAAAACATTTGTATCACAATATCACTCAGTAATGAAAAGGAATGAATGAACTACTGATGTATATTAATACAATACCATGAGTGAATCTCAAAAACATTATACTAAGCAAAAAAAGCAAGACACAAAACAGTACATACTGTAGGCTGTATGTTTCCAATTAAATTAATCTCTAGAAAAGACAAATCTACAGTGTTAGAAAAGAGGACAATTGTTGATTGCCAAGGGCCAGGGTTTGAGAGGAAAATTTGACTGCATAGGGAAGGAAGGAACTTCTGGAGGTAGTGGACATATTCTGTATCACAAATGTGCTGGTGGTTACATAACTGTATACATTTGTCACAACTCATTAAATAGTACACTAAAAAGGGAATCTAGCAAATATATTTTATACTGTGGGAAAGCTGATTAAAAAATAAATAAATAAAAATGGCTTCCTCTAGGGAGTGGAACTGGAAATAGGGAGTAGGGGGTCATGGAACAATTGCAATTTATTAAATGTTCTTACATATTATTTAATATTTTAATTATGTTTATATATAACTTCAATAAATATTAAAATAATAAATAAAATAAAATCAGAAAGTAGAGATAAAATATACATGGAAAGAAGTTAAATATCTTTACATGCTTCCTGAAGAGATTATGCTGGCTGTTACATTTTTTATTTAAAATATCTTCTTTCTTTAAGTTGTGGATAAAGGACTTAATTTATTTTACTAAAAACTTCAAAACAACAATTAAGCAGTAAAAGAAATACATGGCTTAATTTTTCACTGCTTTTGAATTATAAAATGATATTATTTTATTATAGGCTCTAATGCTTTATTTGATAAAATTATTCTATACTTTTGGTTGATCTTACTTTACTATTGTGAAACTATTTGGTTGGCCACATATGTAATAAAAATCTAGAATTTATGACAAGAAGAGAGAGAAATAGAAAAATTTAAAATATATATTTACTCTGAGAATAGCATTTTATTGGTATTGCTGGTTTGTCTACCTTTTCCACAAGGACAAGAACCATGTCTATTTTTCACATCATCTTACACCAATATCTAATTAGAGTGCAAGTCATATAATAAGGATTTAATAAATACAAGTGGAATTAATGAATCCATAAGGGAATATAGCACAGTATTAAGTGTTTAGTATGTGCCAAGTATTGCATTTGAGGTATGGTGACAGAAAGTTGAATAGAAGCCTTGGTTTGAACTCATAGGGAACTTAACTCACATTCTTGGAAAGATATCAAGCATGAAATAATTTTAAAAATGTTGCAACCAAGACATTCATACTGGCTTTGGAAGCTTAGAGGAGTATTCACTAATTTTTCCTGTGGTAATTGAGAAAAGCTTCAAAAAGAGGCTGTATTTAAGCTATTGGTTGTGATGAGTTAAAGCTGATACTTGAAACTAAAGGATTCTATTCAGAGAAATCAACATATGCAAAGGCTAAGTAGTGTGTGAAATGGCATGATGAATGTCGGAATAAGTAAGTAGTTTGATATAGCAAGAGCACATATAAAGAAAAGGAATGGTAATCCAGTGATGGAAAGATAGATTGGGAGCAATTATGACCAGAAAAGGATTAAAGAATTCATCCTGGAGCCACTAATGAGACAAAGGAGGATTTTAATGCAGGAAAGCGTTGTTTAAGCCGTAGTATAAAAGGAGAGAAAAGGGGCTCAGCATCTGAGATAAATCAGTCAGTAGGTGATTTTAATTGTCGAGGCTGCAAATGTGAACAAATACAAAGCAAGAATCCTTATAAAAAATTGGATATTATACAGGAAAAAATTTGCATGACACAGGGTAAACTTTTAAAGTCAGGTTAATTTTGTATTTATGAAATATAATTTGTTCTTTCACAGATATAATGCAAAATTATTTGGCTTTTCTTTTTTTATTCTTTCAAAATATTAACAGGATGCAGAAGTTTTAGGTCACATGGATCATTTTTATAATGCTTGAGTCCTGGCTATAGGTGTGCCCATCACCCAAATAGTGTTCATAGTACCCATTATGTTGATTTATTTCCCTCCACTCCTTCTCCCTTCCCCCTGGTTGCTTTCCACTGAGTTTCACTTCACTCCGTGCACATGTGTGCTCATCAGTTAGTTCCAATTTAATAGTGAGTACATAAGGTATTTGTTTTTCCATTCTTGAAATACTTCACTTAGGAGAATTGTCTATAGTTCCATCCAGATTGTTGCAAAAGGCATTATTTAATCTTTTTTATGGCTGAGTAGTACTCCCTGGTGTACATATACTGCATTTTATTAATCCACTCCTGAATTGATGGGCATTTGGGCTGATTCCACATCTTTGCAACTGTGAATTGTGCTGCAATAAACATTACCATGTAGATGTCTTTTTGATAAAATGTCTTATTTTCCTTTGGGTAAATACCAAGTAGTGGGATTGCTGAATCGAAAGGTAGGTCAGCTTTTAATTTGTTGAGGAATCTCCATGCTGTTTTCCATAGAGGTTGTACTAATTTTCAGTCCCACCAGCAGCATGTAAGCATTCCTTTCTCTATACATCCACAACAGCATCTATTGTTCTTGGATTTTTAAATAAATGACATTCTAACTGGAGTAAGGTGTTATCTCACTGTGGTTTTAATTTGCAGTTCTCTGGTGATTAGTGACATTGAGCATTTTTCATGTGTTTATTGGTCATTTGTATTTCTTTGTTTGAGAAGCTTCTGGTCATGTGTTTTGCCTACTTTTTAATGGTGTTGTTTTATTCTTGCTGATTTTCTTGAGTTCTTTGTAAATTCTGGTTATTAATCCTTTACCAGATGTGTAGTTTGTATTTTCTCCCATTCTGTAGATTGTCCATTTGCTCTGTCTATTGCTTCCTTAGCTGTGTAGAAGCTTTGTAAATTATTCAAATTCCATTTATTAATGATTTGTTGTTGCCATGATTGCAACTAGGGTCTTTTTCATAAGTTATTTGCCTAGGCTGATATATAGAAGAGTTATTCCTATATTTTCCTCTAGAATTCTTAAGGTTTTATGCCTTGGATAAAAGGCTTTTATCCATCTTGAATTAATTTTTGTGAGAGGTGAGAGGTAGGTATCCTGTTTTATTCTTCTACGTATGGCTGTATAATTTTCCCAGCACCATTTATTGAATAGGGCTTCTTTTCCCCAGTGTACATTGTTCTCTGCTTTGTCAAAGATCAGTTGATTGTAGGTATATGGTTTTATATCTGGATCCTCTGTTCTGTTCCATTGGTCTATGTTTCCATTTTTGTGACGATATTATACTGTTTTGTTTACTATAGCCCCATAGTATGGTTTGAGGTTTGGTAATGTGCTGCCTCCAGATGTGATCTTTTTGCTTAAGATTGCTTTGGCTATTTGAGCTCTTTTCTGGTTCCAAATGAAGCGCAGAATTATTTTTTCTAGATCTGTGAAGTATGACTTTGGTAACTTGACAGGGATTGCATTGAATATGTAAATCACTTTAGAGAGAGTGGACATTTGAACAATGTTGATTCTACCTATCCATGAACATTATATATTTTCTCATTAGTTTGTATCCTCTGTGATTACTTTCCTCAGAGTTTCATAGTCCTCCTTGTAGAGATCTTTCACCTTCTGGGTTAAGTATATTCCTAGGCATTTTATTTCATTTGAAGCTATTGTGAATGGTATTGAGTCTTTGATTTGATTCTGAGCTTGACTACTATTAGTATATAAAAATGCTACTGATTTATGTACATTGATTTGTATCCTGAGACTTTGCTGAATATATTTATCAATTCCAGGAGACTTGATGGAATCTTTGGGATTTTCTAGATACAAGATAATATCATCAACAAAGAGTGATAATTTGACTTCCTCTTTCCTGATTTGGATACCTTTAATATTCTTCTCTTGTCTGATTTCCCTGGATAGGACTTCCAGTACTGTGTTCACTAGGAGCAGTGACACTGAGCATGCTTGTTTTGTTCCTGTTCTTAAGGGGAATGCTTTCACCATTTCCCCATTCATTGATGATGGCTGTGGGTTTGTCAAATATGGCTTTTATTATTCTGAGCTATGTTACTTCTATGCCTAGTTTGTTGAGGGTTTTTATCATGAAAGGGTGCTGGACTTTGTCGAATGTTTTTTCTACATCTATTGAGCTGATTATACGGTCTTTGTTTTTGCTTGTGTTTGGGTGGTGAATCACATTTATTGATTTTCATATGTTGAACCATCCTTGTATCCCTTGGATGAGGCCCACTTGGTCCTGGTGAATTATTTTTTGATGTGCTGTTGATTTCAGTTTGCTTGTATTTTACTGATGATTTTTCATGTACATTCATAAGGGATATTGGCCTGTAGATTTCTTTTTGCTGTTTTCTTTCCTGGTTTTGGTGTGAAGGTGATACTGGCTTCACAGAATGAGTTGGGAAGGAGTCACTCCTTCTTGATGTTATGGAATAATTTCTGTAGGGTAAGTACTACCATAGCTCCACTGTGTTCTCGTGGAGGTGTCTAACTATTTTGTTTTTTTCATGTTGCCAGGGTTCTTTTGCTGGTTTCTTCTCATCTGGCTCCTCCTTTCTCAGCTCTGGGTTAATAGGAATGCAGGGAACCTCTTCTCCTTTGCTGGGGACTCTCTCAAACCATGTCCAGGAGTGACGGCTGCTCACTTCTGGTGGATCTTGAGTGAAGTGTTGGGCCTTGGTTGGTTCTTCTGGCCCAGCAATACTGTTGAGGACTCAGTTGTGGCAGATTGGGGTCCAGACACAACCCTGGAGTCCTGGGGTGGAGTTGGAGGCCCAGGGGAAGCCCTGGAACTATAGGAGCAGAGCCCTGGACTCGGACACAGCAAGAGTCAAGCATCTCAACAACTTTTTGGAAGGAAAATACTTCCACAACCATCATGATGCAGAAAATGCTTTCCCCAGAGTTTGTCGAATCCCAAAGCATGGATTTTTATGCTACAGGAATAAACAAACTTATTTCTCATTGGCAAAAATGTGTTGACTGTAATCGTTCCTATTTTGATTGATAAAAATGTGTTTGAGCCTAGTCATAATGATTTAAAATTCATAGTCCGAGACTGCTATTACTTTTGCACCAACCTAATATTTGAATATTCTATGAGGAAAAAATTATGACTCATGTCTGAGAAAGATTCTACATCTGATTGTAAATTATGTGCAGAAAATTCAAAGTTTTACTTTTATTGACATACCAACTCAAAATACTTACTTGGAGTAAAATTTTAACAGCACCTTGATTATAGCACTTAACTCCAGAATCTATTTTGTTATTGCATACATCCCAGATATCCTGGCCTCCCATCTGTTTTTATTTTACAAGAAAGCTGGGAAAGTATTGGAAACTATTTCTTTTCACTCTCTGGCAAGAGAATAATTTCCTTAAACAGAGTGGAAGAGGAATAAATGATTTTTAACATGACACAGATTATTTAGTCAAAACACAGGCTATAAAAGTGACTAGTTTCTATTATTTCATTTCTTAAAACATGAAAATTTCAAATATTCTTTGCCTTCGGCCATTATTTTTAGCCACTTGATAACAAAAAACATGTTTATTCATCTCTATATTTCAGCACTTTTTCACTCCCTGGACTCTCAATAAATAAATCTCCTGGGTGTTTCAAGCATTGAGAAAATGATTCATGGATCACAGTAATAATATTCTTGGTGAGACCTTCATACAATCTTCTTTAAATACTTTCCAGAGAACTTAAATAATTACTATAATGTGGGGAAGTTGTTTGTTATAGACTTCTCACTTATTATGAGTCCCTTTACAACCCCAGATTTTTCAGATTGGATTGCCCGAAAAATAAGTGTGTATCATTGAGACCTATTTGTCTGAAAATGTTGTAGAAACATCTTTTTCACTGCTCTATAGGTACTGACTAAACAATTAGCACCCATCAATTCTTTAATTAATGAGAAATTGGAAGAAAAAAACATGTTACCATGGTGGTAATAAGTTGTTACTATTAATGTATTTTTACTATCAGAGGATTAACTTTACAAAGGTGATAGGACACTCATTTTTATAAAGAAGAATGAAAGGAGACAAGGATAACTAAAGACATAGACAATTTTGTAGGCAACCAGCGCCATATTTCTGGGGCCATTGTTGTATGTATGTGCATGCACACATGCCGAAAAGGACAATGTGCATCTTTCACTTGGGAGTGAATAGTTTGGAAGGTCAAATTTATTATCTGAGCCATCTTCTTCTTCTTGATAAAATATTTATGTCCCTGCCCAAATATTTAATTGTCAATATTCAGATATAAAATTTAGTGTTATAAAGACCAATTTGCTGTACCCAATCTCCAGTTCTGACTTGATCCTCTCTCTATTATAGATAAGCTCAACATAGTCTTCACATTTGTAGTAACAAAGTTAAGGAATATGTTCAAATGTAAAAAAACTGAATTATGTGTTTGCAAATTAGGTTCCAATATATAACACCTTACCACCCTAGAATGATGTTTTAAGTCTTCCTTCATTCATGTTATGTTAAACAATTAATTCTTTGTACAAATTTGTTTCTAATATTTGATTACTTTTTCTAATGGTGACACACTAAAGCTGGTAGTCAGTGACTTAGGACCACTGTAAGTCTATTCAAACCTGTTTCTGGCACAGTGATTTTGTGCATGTACATATTGCATCAACAAAATTGCACATTGAGGAATTGTAGTTTGGAAGCCACTTATGGATATATAACTACCCTGTTGTTAAACAAGTCACTGTCTTTTCTTTCTGCTTATGAGGTACATTAGCTAAAAGTTTAAGTCATTAACATAATTTTGAGAATTAAAATTTTAGCATTTTATTTTCTTTGCCATGTTCATTCTGAAGCAGCTGCGACAAAAAAGATTTTCATTGTTCTATAGGGAGATGCTAGTTTGTTATATTACATCTGTTCCTGAAACCCAGGGACTCTTCGTGGTAGTCGAGGCAAATAAATCTGTCAGATGTGCTCCAGGTTCCAGGAACTCAAATGATCTCCTTCTCCTGGATTAGTGTCATTGATGATTACAATATTGGTAAGACAAAGTTTAATTCACCTGCTCAAACCTCTCTTCCATATTAACTGCTGAGAATTGGATATCCACGATAAAATTTTCTACAACAATGAAAATTGTCACTCTGCCTGCTTGATAAATTATAGGCCCAACTGACAGACCCATTTGCCTTGTGGTAAGCACAAAATGACAGATCTTTGCTGTATACAAACTATAATTCTTGTGCCTTTCACAGCTGGTTTGGCTTGTAAACACAGAAAAAAAAAACGATAAAAATTGAAGGTTATGCACAAAACAGGGTGCAAAACAAACTTTTTTATAGTAAAAGGATATTACCTCTGCTATTGAAACATGGCCTAAATAAATACCCTAAAGCCGTTGATGATGACGGCTCAAAAGTTCCAGTGGGATAGTACACTGGTTATTTCCCACACATTTTCAACTACTTTAACTTTCAGTAGTTTATTTATTCTTTTCAAAATGATCTTTCATCTTTCATTACTTTTCACTCAGAACTTGAGTATTTACCAGTACTTTTTATAAACACTGTACCATTGTTTACAAAAGTGTCTCTCTAATGCCAAGTAATTGCAATATGATATTATCCAAATAACCACCTTATGTATACTATCAAGAAATAGGTAAATATATAAATATTTCAAAACATTTTAAGCATGCTATTATGTAATACACCAGATTAATCCTTTAGCCTACCCTTTTTCCTAGTTACTGAGTAGATACCATGATACCTGAGCTACAACTGCAATGTGTATCCAGAAATTGATATGGTCTTTCCTGTTAAAACATACCTAAAATTATAGGCAGGGGGTTAATATTTTAATCTAGAAAAAGAGGGTTTATTTATTAATAGTTAAATTTAAGCTTTTTTCAACAATTACTTTAAAATTCTATGTTAAAGCAAATATTTCAAAACCCAGAAACTTCCAAGATACATGGGTGTTACTTTCTTACTATTTTTTAATTGTGACAAATACACCTAACATGCAATATATCCTGTTAACCAATTTTTAAGTGCATAATACAGTATTGTTAATCACTGGCAAAATGTTGTACAGAAGACCTTTGGAACTTATTCATCTTATGTAACTGAAACTTTATACCCTCTGAATAGCAACTCCCTATTTCTCCCTCTCCCTAGCCTCTAGCAAACACCATTCTATTAATACTTTCTGTTTCCATGAGTTTTGATATTTTAGATGCCTCATGTAAGTGGAATCATGCAGTATTTGTCCTATGACTGGCTTATTTCACTTAGCATAATGGTCCTACAGGTTCATCTATGTTATGTATGGTAGGATTTTCTGCTTTTTAAAGACTCAATAATATTCCATTGTATGTATATCCTACATATAATGTATGTAAAATATACTACATATTTTTACCTATTCATTCATTATTGGGTATTTAAGTTGTTTCTATATATTGGCTATGGTGAATAATGCCACAATGAACATGGGAGTTTATATAGCTTTTCAAGGTCCTGATTTCAATTCTTTCTGATATATACCAGGAGTAGTATCTCAACTCAATAATAAAAACAAATAATCCAATTTAAAAATGGGAAAATTATTTGAATAGATATTCCTCTAATGAAGACATACAAATGGTCAACATGTATATGAAAAGATGCTCAACATCACCAATCATTAGCAAAATGCAAATGAAAACTATAATGAGATATCACCTCACACCTGTGATGATGGCTAATCAAAAAAAACAAAAAATAACAAATGTTAGTGAGGATGTAGAACAACTGGAATCCTTTGTACACTGCCATTGTGACTGTGAAATGATACAGTCACATGGAGTTTTCTCAAAACAAAATAAATGGCTTCTGAAAAATGGCAGATTAGAAGTGACCTCCTGGCTCTCTGCTCCCAGAGTGGGAGGTGAAGAACGCAGACAGCAACACGCGAGTGAGGTGCTCTCCCACAAGATCAGCTTCATGAATCTACAGAGAAGCAGCGAGGGACAAGCAGTGCTGCGGAAAAAAAAAAGGTGAACAGGAGAAATGACTGCAAATACCAGAGAGTGCAGGACAAACAGTGGGGAGTGCAGCATGGGATAGTCGTGCCCGTTGGCAGGCTGGCCAGGGCAGTGTGATCTGACCCACAGGAAGGCGATCTTCCTCTACCAACTCCTACACCCACGCAGGCAGGGAAGTGCCTGAATTCAGTGCAAAGTAGTAGCACTAACCAACAAGCAGTGGGGAGTGGAGACAGGAGCAGGGACCCTTTTGAATTCGCCAGTGCACGGTGCTGGGTCAGCATTGCTGGGGAGGGACTGACCCAATTGGGCGCTTCCCGGATCAGATGCTGCCCAAGCCCACAGGGGAGAGTTTTGGAGACAGGCTTCTCACCACAGGAGACTGTCAGGACCAGATCGGGGGAGGGAAACACCATAAAATAGGCTCTGCCCATGGAAATCGCTGAAAGTTCTGAGGGCGCTGGGAGGGACAGAGCACAGAGTCTTCCTGCTGATCTGTCAAGTCTCCGTGTGTTGGGGGGGCGGTGGGCTCAGTAGGTGGCTCTGGGAGGCAGCTCCAGGAGATGGCGGCAACAGACCCCAGCTCCCGATGGCCACCTGGTGTAGTTGTCTCCAGCGCTGAGTCACAGTGGGGAGTCAGGCGCCATTTGGGGAGCCCAAACCCTGGAGCTGCTGGGGCTTATTTCCCAGGCAATGGCCTGAGTTATCGCCACTGCCTCCACAGCAGATCTGGTCACGCCCTAGGAGGAGGAGAGTAACGCGAGAAGCCACTTTATCTCCTGAATCTGCAGACAGTCTGTCCCAGTCGGTGACTCAAGCTCTGCCTTTGAAAAGGTGGAAAATGGAGAAAGATTGATATTTCTGTCGAATTACCAGGTGGTCTCTGGCAGCCCTGTTCCATTCAGCCTATGGCGCTGGTCGCCAAGGAGACGGTGAACTGAAGGAGACCGCTTGTAGGGCTGTGATTCAGAATGACATAACCATCCCCTCTCCCAGGTGACTCGACTCCCCCCAACACCTCGTGCCAAAGGGACTGTCTCTGCCTCTGGGTGGAGTAAAGGGGTTGCCTTTTTTTTTATTATTATTTTTTACTTTTATATTTTTTTACTTTTTACTTTTTTATTTTTTTATTTTTTTATTTTTTTGTATTTCTTTTATATATATTTCTTAATTTTTATTTTTTATTTTTTGTTTTTTTTTCCTTCTCTTTCTTTTCTTTTTCCTTTTTACTCTCTGTGAGTGTGTATGTGTGTGTGTGTGTATCTGAAACCCACGACTGCAGCAGCCCGTTTATTGCATCTCCACAACTGGGCTATTTTGCACCAAAGGGATAGCACACACCTCTAAGAGTGTCTAGTAACCAAGGAGGCCACTCCTCAAGCTGAGACATGTGGTTACCTCTTTGCTGCGACTTGGTAGCAGAAGCTGCCGGCCAAACAGACAGACTCCACAACGGGAAGGGCCGAGTAGAGAGTGAAGGAGGCTGTTTTCCCAGCGGGGTCCTGCAGCCTCTTTTTCACTGTGATTTGGTAATTGGCGCCTCCTTCCAAAGAATCAGTTCCCTACCTCAGTAGTGCAGAGGAACAAGGGAAGCTGTTCTCTGGACTGTGATCCCTCAGGGGTGGTGGATGACCCTTGACTGCGATCAGACCACTGATACTGCGTACCAAAGGGACTGACCAAACATCTGCTGGGGAGGAATAGCGGGACAGGATGCTTTCTGGTCTGGGTTCCTCAGGGGCCTTAAACAGGGCATCTCTAGAAGCCCTGAAGTGTGTACTTCTTACCAACTAGACAACCCTGCCCTTGAAGGGGTGGAATAATAAGCATAGCCCCTTCCTGAGCTAAGATGCCAGGTAGCCCCAGGAAGTGCCCTTCTCCCAGTCTGGGGGGTTATCTCCCCTCTGGCAGTTCAAAATCTGCCCTCAGAGGAGGAAAGAAATGAAAGAAGATGTTTTCCTGGCCGGGCTTTGTGGTAGTCTCAGCCAACGCCCCTCCCAAACCCTCCAGGACAGAGCCTGCCCCTGAAGGTAGGGAGAAAGGAGAAAAAATACTTTCCCCATAGGACTAGCCTGAATTTGTATGACCTTGGATCTAAGCAAAAGGGGAAAGTTTGTTGACGTGGTATAGCTGATTGGTTTTGATCATCTGACAAGACCATAACACAAAAGCTTGTTCTTGGCGCCCAGATTGTTGTCATCTTAGGGGCAAGTGGTCTGGGAAGGAAAATCTTGACCAAAGTCCTTATCAATTGCACCAATTGGCACACAAATGAGGAATTCCTCTCGAGAGTGCCTAATGAGCCCTGAACAACATATTAGCAGCTCTCTCCTAGCTACAGATCAAGCAATTTTTGAAGTATACTGTCTTAGGCATCCGATTCCTGCTGCTCTTCAAAACACATAAAAAGTGGTAACAAGTATCAAGTAGTCCTTGGGTGTGGCAAAAGATTTCCCAAAGACTCAGGCTCTTGTATGTACCACTAGGGGTTTTAGAGCTCAATACAAAAGTTATGGAATACCTTGACAAATGACTCCTCCACACAAAATACAAGCAACAAAAGAGAGAGTAATCTCATAGCTAAACCCAGCACCTTCCATCTCAATCAAGTAGTCAATAGTGGAGTCACACACACAAAAGTGACCCAACTCCTGGGAACCTAGGCAAGGGAAAGAAACCCACTAATCTCCATGAGCAGAAGGAGCATACAACAGGCCAGAGATAACCCAACAGGTTAAAACCCCACCAAGACAGCACAGGACCAGAGAACATCTCTTCAGCTCTGCCAAGGAACATCCCTTTGGGGTACCAAAATTAAGTTCATAAACCAGCCATAGCACCTCCAGTCCTTGACAAAGTAGCCTGATGAGAAAGAATCAGTGAAAGAACACAGGAAACATGAAAGATCAGACAGAAAAGTCATCTCCAAAAGAAAATATTCAATCTTCGTCAAAGGATACCAACATACATAATACTATTAAACTGACAGAGAAAGAATTCTGATTATGGACTGTAAGGAAACTCAATGGAATTAAAGAGAAAATAGAATCCCAACTTAAAGAAACCACAAGAAAAATCCAGGAAATGAATGAAAAATTCTCCGAAGAAATTGAAATACTACGGAAAAACCAAACAGAAATCTTGTCAATGAAGGAGGAATTCAGGGAACTTCAAAACACAGTGGAAAGCCTCAAGAACAGAATGGATCATGCAGAGGAAAGAATCTCAGAGCTTGAAGATAATGTCTACGTGCTGAACAAATCAGATGAAGAAAAAGAACTCAGAAGCAAGAGACAAGACCAAAATTTACAAGAAATGTGAGATTATGTAAAGAAACAGAATCTTAGGATCATAGGTCTTCCACAGAGAGAAGAAGAAGATATTCAAGGGCTGGAAAACTTATTTCATGAAATATTGGAGGAAAATATGTCAGGCCTGGTCAGAAATCTGGACATCCAGATACAAGAAGCACACAGAACTCCTGGGAGACTCAACGTGAAAAGGCAATCACCACGTCACGTAGTTATTAGACTTACCAAAGTAAACATGAAAGAAGCAATTCTTTCAGCAGTGAGACGAAAGCAACAAATAACCTATAAAGGAAAGCCAATCAGACTAACTGCTGATTTTTCAACTGAAACCCTACACGCCAGAAGGGATTGAGTCCCTATCCTTAATCTACTAAAACAGAAAAATGCCCAACCCAGAATTCTTTATCTGGAAAAATTAAGCTTCATCTATGAGGGAATAATAAAGTCCTTCCCAGACAAGCAATCACTGATGGATTTTGCAAAGACCAGACCAGCCCTACAGGAAGTACTCAGACCTGCATTATATACTGAACAGCATAATAGACATTCTTCAAAGTAAAATCATTCAAGAGTTAAGCCTAGAATGTGGACTTCATGATGGCTCAAGGAGCAAAACAAAACAACAGGATTCACCCAACAATATGAATGGAAATCCACCACAAATGTCAATCCTGTCAATAAATGTGAATGGCCTGAACTGTCCTCTGAAGAGATATAGGCTGACAGAGTGGATAAAAATCCACAAGCCTAGTATCTGCTGTCTATAGGAAACGCATCTAATCCAAAAAGATGCCTTCAGACTAAAGGTCAAGGAATGGAAAACTATCATCCAGGCGAATGGAAGACAAAAGAAAGCAGGAGTAGCTATACCAGTTTCAGATAACATAAGCTTTAAAATAGCAAAAGTAAAAAAGGACAAAGATGGCCACTATATATTTGTGAAAGGGAAAATCCAACAAGAAGAGTTTACAATCCTTAACATCTATGCACCCAATACACGAGCACCCAGTTTCATAAAGTAAACCTTGTCTGATCTAAACAACATGATAAACAATAACACCATAGTAACAGGAGACTTCAGCACTCCACCAAATGAAATAGACAGATCTTCCAAAGAGAAAATAAGCAAAGAAATAATGGACTTAAACAGAGCTCTTGAACAAAAGGGTCTGACAAATC
>CAUYSK010095115.1:0-11310 GCA_963575035.1 Avahi laniger
GCCGCCGTCGCACGCTCCACTCTCTATTGTCGTCTGTCCGCACTTTCCAGGTTTTGTATTCCTATCTCCTGTTATTCTTTTTCCTGATTTGTGTGTCCCCCGCTGAATCTCCACCGATTCCCCTCGCTGTTTTTGTGGGAGAGCGATCCGATCATGTGTAGCAGACCGGGATCTACGTCTCCCTCTCTCTTTTCATTTTATTAATAGTATTTTGATGTCATCAAAAGTAGGACTTTAACTTGGATCAACTGCAGTTTTCCTTCTCTATGTTCATGGCTTCCTATCTCCTGTCTAAGAATTTTTACCTGCCCTGATCACAGAGATAGACTCCTGTGTTCCTTCTAAAAAATATATTTAACTCATAGATCTATTATCTACCTCAAATTATCTTGTACCTATGGTGTGAGGTAGCAACTGTTTCTTTTTTGATCCCATATAGATAATCAGTTGTTCCAGTCCTAAGTGTTAGAAAACATTTCCTCTTTCTAGTGAATTTCTTTGGTCCTTTGTTAGAATCTGGGCAATGGTGAAAAACACCCACCTCAGAATTGCACCACCTGAAAGGTAGGGAAGGTTGAGTGTTTCCACAACTCCTGAGAGTAGCTGAAGGCTGCTCCCAGGGAAGTGTCAAAGCTTTGGTCCCTCCCACCTGATGCATACATGGCCTTCTGCAGGTCCCAGTAAATGTTCTCAGACACAAACATAAGAACGCTGCCAGTTGGAAGTATCTCAGAGCTACTGGACGTGGTGGGGCCCCGGTTATGGACGGGCACTGGCATATTTGCTATAGAGAATTGCTAACGCAAATGTCCTGAATCACACCAGCAACATCCAGATGTCTCTAAAATACTTTGAGTCACAGCAGTCTTATTTTTATTTGTTGAATATATATTAACTTAAAATTAAACATACAAATAAACCTTTCCACAATCTCGTAACCCCAAATTGACTGGTTTTTTTTTTTTTCCTGGTCATTTCAATCTTTGGCCTATTTTCATGTAATGCAATTATTGTAGTCTTTAAATTTTCTATCCCCTTTATTTTCCATTTGATATACTAAAGGTGTTTTCCTTGTAATAGCATAGTGTTGATTTTAATGGCAGCATAATATGGATGTAACAAAACGTATTTACTCATTCTCCTATTGTTAGATAATAGAATCAGATAGGTCCAGTATTTATTACAGTAATATGTAAAATAATGAGCATCTTTGTACAAACCAAGTTCGGAGCTGGCTCTCAATCTGTCCCTGGAGAAATCTGTCCCTGGAGTTTTTGAGATAGTGCAGTTATAAAACTTGTTCTGCAAACAGATCATATAACGTGAGATTAAAATAAGCAGCTGTCTTCAGAGCTGCATGAACGTCTCCAGGGGATGGCTGAGGGCAAAAGGGTTAGGTCTGGTTTCAAAGAAGGTCTTAATCAATGATCTGGAAGATCTCACGACAGCAGCTGGTTATTTAAATTGACAGATGGGTCTTGATCGAGAAGTGGTGTGAACTCTGGGAAAAGGTGAAGAAATTAGATAAGAAACTCTCTTGCAATCACCAAGGAACACAAAGCAAAAGCCTGAAGATTGACTTGCTCGAAGGAGCACTGATTGTGAGCTGGAAATCTGGGTGTGAGTTCCCGCCCTTCATCTCTGTGATCTCTAGCAATTCCCCTGACCTCTCTGAGGTCCAGATTCCTCCTCTTTGCACAGTCGGTGTAACTGGGAATAATAGTACAGCCACTGTGCAAAGTGTAAGGACAGCAAGAGCATGAAAGTGCTTGGCTAACTCTAAAGTTACTTTACTTGTAATCCCTTTTCAAGCTCCAGCATCTTTTGCCTGAACATTGATCACATACTTTTAAATGGTTTTGCGCACTGCAGCGCAGGTTAAATAAACACTAACCACAGGGCTCCCCCTCTCAAACACCCAGCTCTTTGGGGTCTATGGACCAAGGTGGGACCCAGGATGTAGGTTTCTGAAGCATGAAACCAGGATGGCATGGAATGCTTGGATGGAGGACTTAGTACTAAAAATGTGTATTGTTTTCACAAAAGAAACCCCATTTTCAATCATCTTGTTGAAATTGTAAGGAAGACCTGAAAGATTCCCAGTGAACAATGAGTTAATAAGAAAGAATTGTCCTGTATCCAACATAGCTGAGTCAGGATGTGTCCAATGCAGTTGATATGCTCTTAAATTCAGTACAGTCTTTACATTTTTAAAATTAAATAAGAAGAAAAATATTTATTACAATCTGTGACCTTGATTCTTGCCCTGACCCTTCCTGGGTTTCCCAAGGTTTCTCAGCTGAACACCTAATTCTCTTAGGTTTGTGTACCTAAGCCTCTATCTGGGGAGGGAAGGACTCCCGTATCATCGACGTGGTTAATAACAGCCTCCCTAGGAGAGTGTGAGAGGGCGAGAGCATCCTCCTGTCTCAGGAAGAGAAATGAAATCTCGAGTAAATTAAATGACTCGTCCAAGGTCACGCAACAAGGAAGTCACACAGCTGGGACTGAAATCAAGTTTATTCATGTACACCGGTTATGCAAGTCTCCTGATGTCTCATCCATCCTCCCACCAAAGTGCGGGGAGAGAACAAATTACACCACCGTCTAGGGAGGGAAACACAGCAGCTGCCAACGGCGTACAGCTCTGCCGCCTCCCTTTCGGGGACGGAGTGACGAGGATGGTTGAGATTCTGAGAGTGTCTTGCCGGCCATGCCCGGGGCGTGCTGCTGGGCGGTTGCTTTGGACGAGTTGCCGAAATGGTGACAGGGTAACAGCTGGCTTCGGAGCAATTCCATTCTGCTTGCCAACAGCCTGTGGCCGCAGACGCTCTGCAGCGGCAAGGACAGGCAAGCCGACTCCCCTGAGATGTGCTGTGCATCATTTTAGAGGGACGGATGTAAAGAAAGTTTCGCTCTGACACGTCTTCGTGTGCTTGAGCGCAGTTCTGCCGCATTCCCTGCACGCCCTTCTTCCTGGCGGGTACGTTCAGGCCGACCTGGCCCCTGCGCGCCCCTCGCCCCCGCCCGGGACTTTCACGCTCGCGGATCTGTCTGCCTGAACTGCCCTTCCCGAGGACCTTTGCGCAGCTCTTCACCCTCATCATTTGGCTCAAATCTCTCCTGTCAGAGACGCATTTCTTGACCAATGTTTGTCCGGCTGTTTACCCACCTCCCTTTCAGCCACTGTCAGATCACCCGTATTTACCCAGCACTATCTGAAGTTGCCATACATATATATTTTTATATATATATATGGCACACATGCATATATATATACATACACGCGTATATACACACATGCACACGCACGTGTGTGTGTGTGTGTGTGTGTATATATATATATATATATATACACCATGTATATGCTTTATGTTGGTTGGTTTTATGTTTCACTTTACGCTGGTTGGCTATCATTCCCCACCAGGCTGTAAGCTCCACAAGTACAGGGACCTTACAGTCCTGATCACTGTACATTTCTGCATCTGCACATGCTGCATTTGTCAGTTCCATAAGCATTCCTTTGGAAAATCTCCTCCATATCAGAAAACAGGCTAGGGGCTTATGCTTCTGGTAGAGATGAAATAAAGTAGGCTAGGGACTAGGTTTACCCTCCTGCCTAAAACAAACAAAGTAACGGAAAAAATAAATGCAACTGTTGTTTGGAAGGCACTGGACATCAGGTGACGGAAGACAGTGATCTCTGAGGGAGGGAAGCTTTATGATTACCGCATGTTTCTGACTTGAGAGGGTTTCCAGGCTCTGGCTCAGGGAGGAGGAACCAAGGAAGAGCCCAGAGGTCTCCCTGAGTAGAAGACACAGATGGAGGATCTGGGAAGACCGAGGTGACTACAGGACAGAGTGCAAGAGAGGAGAGCATGCGCAGAGAGGAAGCTCTAGAGACAGGAAGGGGGACTCCTTCGAGCATTCAGGCAAGTGCCGACCAGTGGATGTGTGGGAAGAAAACTACATGTGGCTAGAGAAAAGACCATCCAAAAGGATTCAATGTAAATGGCATTCATGCAGGGCTCAGAAAGGTGCCTGTACCCACCAGCCAGCATGGAAAAGCTCAGGATTGAAGGGGCACTGGGTAGAGTGCTCAGGGGGGTCTCAGGAGCAGGAAATACTAAATTTTAGATTAAGTACTGCTCCAGCAGTCCTGTCCAACAAAAAGCAAGACTTACGAGATCAAACTATTTCCTGCTAAACTAACTGCACTTCAAAATAAAGCTCAAGATTATTTATGGGAGTACAATAAGGTAAAATTCACAAAGTTTAACATGCATATAAGCAGGAAAATATGAGGCATAGTGAGGTAATACATCAATCAATTTAAATGGACAAGATGTTAGAATTAGCAGATGAGGATATTAAGATGGTTACTAAAACTATATTCCACATGTTCAAAAAGTTAAGTAGAGACAAAAAAGATAGTAAAACCAACACTTAAATCAAACTTCTAAAGCTTACAACTTCAATGTTTGCGTTGAAAAATACACTGCATAGGATTCACAGCAGATTAGACATTATGGAAAGCATGATTAGTGTACTTGAACACAAAGCCATAAGGAGTGTACTGCCCAATTCATTTTGTGAGTCTAACATTACCCTGATATGAAAACCAGACAGAAACATTAGAAGAAAACTGAAGATCTATATCCCTCAGGAACATAAATGTAAAAATTCTTTATAATATTTAGAAAATCAAATTAAACAATATATAAAAAAGGATAATGCTTAATTTCCAAGGGAAATTTATAGCAGGAATTCAAGGTTGGTTTAACATTTGAAAAGCAATCAATGTAATTCACCATATATACAAACTGAAAAAGAAAAATCATGTGATTGTCTCTATAGACACAGAAGAAACATTTGATAAAATGCAACATCCATTCCTGGTTAAAAAAAAAATCTCAACAAATTTGGAAAAGAAGGAAACCTCCTCCACCCAATAAAGGGCATCTACAGAAAAACTGCAGAGATCATCAAACCTGATGGAGAACAGTTGAATGCTTTCTCCCTAAGATCAGGAGGAAATGTCCACTCTCACTTCTATTAAACATTATATTGGAAATTCTAGCTATTTCTGTAAGGCAAGAAAGAGCAAAAGCATTTAGATTGGAAAGGATAAATAAAACTCCTTTTATTTGCAAATGACATGCTTATGTCATTTATAGAAAATCTGATAGAATCTACCAAAAAGATAATAAAACTGATAAGTGATTTTTATCAGGGTTGCAGACAAGATCAATATATAAAAATCAATTGTATTTATGTATACTACTAACATATAATCAGCAATTGAATTTTAAATACCATTTATAATAGCATCTAAACTCTGAAATACTTAGGGATAGATCTGGATAAACATGTAAAAGACTGGTTCACTGAATACC
This sequence comes from Avahi laniger, assembly GCA_963575035.1. Taxonomy (NCBI): domain Eukaryota; kingdom Metazoa; phylum Chordata; class Mammalia; order Primates; family Indriidae; genus Avahi; species Avahi laniger. The sequence goes on from CAUYSK010095115.1 coordinate 5,397, forward strand.
ACAGAACACTGAGAGAAAAGAAAGAAGACTTAAATAAATGTAGATATTAATACATACCTTGTTCCATTCATGATCTTAAGACTTAATATTGCTAAGCTGTCAATTGTCTTCAAATTGATCCATAGATTATGCACAATCTCATCAAAATCCCAGCAAGGTTTTAAGTAGAAATTGACAAACTGATTCTAAAATGTGTGGAAATGCAAAGGACCTAGAATAGCCAAAATAACTTTTAAAGTATGAACATAGTTACAAAACTAATGCCACTTAATTTCAAGACCTGTTATAAATACACAAGGTAGTACTGGTGCCAAGAGAGACAAATAGAGCAACAGAATAGAACAGAATTAAACAATAGACCCACAAATATATGGTCACTTGATTCTGACAAGGCCCCTGCCCTCGTGAAGCTGACCTCCTAATGGTCAGGGGCACAGTGGGTCAAACAGTATTCAGATAAATAAACCGATTATATTATATGAAGCGATGATGTAGATTCAACTTAGTCACACCCTGTCTGGCCTTCTTATTCTTTCATTGCCACACAGAGACAGCGTGGATTGATTTTGTTCCCCGTTGTCCGATCATATTTCACGGCAGGTCATTGTTTTCTGGTCATGGTTTCAAGAGTCTGCTGTGTTCATTTTATTTAAAATAGGCACTAATCAATTTTTGTGCAAATATCTTTTGCTATGGTCTGTACTGGGCGCTCTCTAACCAAGCCTGGGGAGGAGAATGAAAGAAGCCTTGTCAGAGGAGGAGCACCAGCTCGCGTTCCCTCTCCAGACCTTGTCTCGGAAGTCTCTGTGGCTGCAGTCCTTGCATCCCCGTCAATTTCTGCGGTGTTCGATGTGCAGCCGGTGCTTCGAGAGCCTTGGGAGAACAGACGAAGGAATGAGTTGGGCCTGACAGCTGGGTCAAAGAAGTTCTGGGGAGTCCCATTTTGAGCAGAACCACCAGGAGCATGGCCCACAATGAGTACGGCAGGGGCCCCTGGGTCATGGAGGGCAGGGTGTGGAGGGAGAAAAGAAGGCAGGGCCCTGTATTTTAGTCAAGCTTTTATGCCTTTTAAAAATTGTACAGGCTTGTTAAAATGCATCCTACTTTGGGCAGTTCAGCTAGGTGCCCTCTCTTAATATCTCACTTGTGTCATGCAAAGTTTCCATTCCAGACACTGCTTGGGGCTGTGATTTCAAGATAGAATATTTGATGTGTCCAACGTCTCTTACGTCAAATCCCGAAGGAACTCAGATGAAATGGTTGGTACATGTTGTGTAGCAGCTTCTTTGCCAAAAAGAAAACGTAAAGACTTTAAACACAGCATTCCTTTTTCTTTAATTTATTATTTTAATTTAATAGTAAATGTGTCTTATTTTTTATAATGATTTATGTGTTATAAACTACCACCACATGCATCTTCTCGTGGGCTTTTCATACCAACCCTGGAACTTGTTATTATTTTTGCAATAATCATATCACCAAGAAGGGAAATGCAGCTCAGAAACAGGATGTGATTGCCCAGAGAGACAGCTGGCAAACACTGGGTGCGGTTCTGCTTCTGCTTCTCCCAACACTCAGGCCTGTTTCTCGCCTCAGCACTGAACTGTCTCACAGCGAGGACGAGAGCCTGCAGGGTTTCCTCCTTAACTGAATCGTGTAGAGCACACTTTGCAAACACTTGTTAGATTGCCACTCATGTAAACCAGTTCCCACCAAATATGAACGCCAGACCAGTTCACCAGATGAACTTTTACCTCATGGAGTTTGTTCTGCATAACTGCAAATCCTCATAATAAATGTGGGGCACTTGAAAATCAGCAGCCTGGTTTGTTTTGGAGATTTTTGTTTGTTTTGGAGATGACATAACAAGCATGCTCAGTTTTGTGTTTTAGGAAGATCGTGTTGCAGGCAGCCTGGTGCAAGCAGTCAGTGCACACTCTAGGACTGGCTTCGACGCCTACTGGATTCAAATGACGAGTCTGCTTCATTTGAATCATTATTCGTGCAAGTGCAGAGCTCACTTTTTATTTTCAGTAGAGGACAGTGGAGAAACTATTAGAGAAGAGGTCATTTCCAGAACAGGAAAGCTGTCCGAAGTACTTTTTTTTAACCCGGTCAATTCATTCGTCTTATATTGCCTTAGAAGCTTTAGAACATTACAGTCAGACAGTAGCAATTTTAGTGGAGTTCCAGTGAATCAGCTAAAACAGACATTGAGAAGTTGAAGTGTCTGATTCTTTGTTTGCTTATGAATGCTCTCAGACTCATTGTCTCCATTTGTATAATAACGTGTGGATAAAATCTCTTTTCACCCTCCTACCCTGCTGCGATGTGAAAATTAATAGGACGTGTTTTACTCACTGAAAACAAAATTAAAAGATGATAGAAAGAGCTGCACCTCATAGTTTATAGCTCCGTGGTTCATCTTTACATTGTCTCCGTAGTGTTCAGATTGCCAAATCATTAAAGAGCCTTTAAATTTTTTTTTCTTTCATGTTTGAAATGGTTTCATTAACTGATACAGATTTTTAAAATTATATGTTACTGGAAACATGTGATCTGGTCCTCTGGAACATTTCTTTGACCATCCATAAGACTATTTATGGCCACAGTAAACCTGGCCCATCACTCAGCAGGTGTTCATTAATCATTTGTTGCACGAATAAGTGAGCGACCTAGGAATGGAACGGTTTTTAATGCTCAGTGTGACACTCTACCACACAGCCACCGCAAGCCCGTCTAAATGAGAGCGATTGATCCAGAAGCCACGCTTTGAAATATCTATCACTGCTGGTGAGTGACAAGGTCACTCAGGTGACTAAAGATGGGCCCCAGGGGTAGCAGGTGGGGAGAAGATGACACAGGTTGTTCCTGCTTCTGGCAAGGTGATGGGCCAGTATATGACATGAGAAGCCTCTCAGTAAAAACACTGAGGACAAAATACATTTTAAAAATTATTTTAAGTACAGAACTGAGCTTGAAAGAAAAGGAAATCTTTGTGCATCATGAAGGAAGAGGGACTCTGAAAACCAGAGCATTAAAGGTGTGAGCTGATGCTGCAGCTGTCCTGGGGACAGGCGGAGGATCTGGTCTCAGTCATGTTGGGACTTAGGGTTCAGCACCCACGTGGGGGCAGGAGGTGAGATCTTGGGACCATGTGAAACAGGAGTGTGAACTGAGACCTTCACGTCAACTGGGACCTTCAGAAGATGGTGCCTTCATTAAAGAGTCAACCGGAACACAAAGACCTGTCCGTTAGTACAAGAGACAGCAAGCAAATCTCTGGTGGGTCTGGTACAAATAAAAAGTTTTGCATGTGAATTTGAAAACCCAGGAGTATACTTCATAAGTACTGGGGCTTGAGTCTATATTACCTATGTCGTCACGGAGGAATATTGTAGTATAATAATACCATGATGTAAATGTAAAACTATGCTAAACCCAGCAACACATATTAGGTATGTGCATAATTGTATTAATGCCATAAAAATGCAAGACAAGAATAAATACAAAATTCAGAATAGTATTTCCATCTGGGAGATGGACAAGATATAATTGAGCAAGGTGCACAAGGCTTGGGTATATTGGACATGTTCTGTTTCTTAAGTTTGGTAGTGACTATGCCATTTATTAATATTAATACTTTTATCATTTACAAATCACAAATACATGTGTTACATATTTTGTCTGTTTTGTCTGAAATTTTTAAATTTATTTTAAATTTATTATTAGTAAGTATTTTTTGACCAACAAATCATGATTGTATACAATTACAGGGTAGGTACAATGTGATGTTTTGATATATGTATACAATGTGGAGTGACTAAATCAAGCTAACTAACATAGCCATCACCTCACTTACCTATCATTTTTATGATAAGACATTTGAAATTTACTCTCTTAGGTACTTTGAAATACAACAGTCCCCCCTTATCCATGTGAAATACATTCCAAGACCCCCAGCAGACTCCTGAAATTGCAACCAGTACCAGACCCTATATATATTAATACTATGTTTTTTCCTACACATTCAATTAGCCCTCTGTCTCTGTAGGGGATTGGTTACCAAAATCCATGGATGTTCAAGTCCCTTATATCAAGTGGCATAGTACAATTGGCCCTCCTTATCCGTGGGTTCCACATCCATACCTACAATAAAGTTTAATTCATAAATTAGGCACAGTAAAAGATTAACAATAATAACCAATAAAGTAGAACAGTCATAGCAGTCTACTGCAGTGAAAGTTATGTGAATGTGGTCCTTCTCTCAAAATATCTTCTTGTACTGTACTCACCCTTCTTGTGACGATGTGAGGTGACACGGTGCCTGCATGATGAGAGGAAGTGCAGTGAACGAAACAGGCACTGTGATGCGGCGTTAGCTACTATTGACCTTCTGAAAGTACCGGAGGAGGATCATCTGCTTCAGGTGACACTGGATGATCAGGCCATGACAACACCAGGCATGGGCGGGAAGCACATGTAGCATGGATATGTGGGATATCCCAGACAGGACAGAGTGGGATGACACGAGATTTCGCCATGCTAGCCAAAATGTCACACAATTTAAAGCTTAAGGATTATTTGTTACTGGCATTTTCCACTTAACGTTTTCAGACCACAGTTGACTGTGGGAAACTGAAACCACAGAAAGCAAAACTAGGAATAAGAAGGGACTACTGTATACAATACTTTATTATCAACTATAGTACCCTGCTGTGCAATAGGTCTCAAAACCTATTCCTCCTCTCTGAAACTTTGTACATCCCCATTTCCTCTCTCAACACTCCCGATCTCTTACAATCACACATAAGTGAGAACATGCAGTATTTGTCTTTCTGTGCCTGGCTCATTTCACTGAGTATAATGTCCTCCAGGTTCATCCATGTTGTTACAAATGACAGGCTGTCCCCCTTTTTTAAAGGGCTGAAGAGTATTTCATTGTGTATATTATCCAATCACAGAAGCAAAAAGAAAAAAGAATGATGAAGTCCTACAGGGATTACGGGTCACCATCAAGCAAATTATCCTTTGCACAGTAGGATTTTCTGAAAGAGAAAAAAGGCCTAGAAAAAATATTTAAGGAAATTATGGATGAAAATTTCCCAAATTTGGGGAAAGACCACAACATCCAGGTATAGAAAACTCAGAGGCTGCCAATCAGATTAAACCCAAAGAGGAATTCACCAAGATACCTCATATCAAGTTATCAGAAATCAAAGACAAAGAAAGAATACTGAAAGCAGCAAGAGATAAGAACTATATCACATTCAAGGGAGCCCCAATATGGCTTTTAGCAGATTTCTCAGCAGAAACCCTGTAAGTCAGGAGAGAGTGGAATGATATATTCAAACTGCTGAAGAAATAAAAAGTGCCAACCAAGAATATTTTACCCAGCAAAGCTTTTCTTCAGAAATGAGGGAAAAATAAAAACTTTCCCAGACAAAGAAAAGCTAAGGGAGTTTATCACCATTAGGCTTGCTGTATAGGAATTACTAAAAAGAATTCTTTAAACTGAAATGAAAGGCTGCAAACTAATAACAAAAAACATATCAAAATGAAAAACTCAATGGCATTAGTAATTCATAGTCATACTCAGGATTCTCTAATATGGCAAGGCTAGAGTGTAAAGCAATTTTATCCCTACTAGGAGAGTTAAAAGGTGAAACTATTAAAAACAAATGTAGCTACAATAAATTGTTAAGGGTTACAAATTACAAAACGTAATTTTTTTTTTTTTTTTGAGACAGAATCTCACTGTGTTGCCCGGGCTAGAGTGCTGTGGCGTTATCTTAGCTCACAGCAATCTCAAACTCCTGGGCTCAAGCCATCCTCCTGCCTCAGCTTCCTGAGTAGCTGGGACTACAGGCATGCGCCACCATGCCCGGCTGATTTTTTCTATATATTTTTAGTT
>CAUYSK010095119.1:0-16344 GCA_963575035.1 Avahi laniger
TGCTCTAGCAATTCCACTTTTGAGTATATATCCAGAAGAAGTAAAAGCAGAGACTGAAACAGATATTTACACACTCATATTTACAGCGGCATTATTCACAATGGTCAAAAGACAGAAGCACACCAGTGTCCATCGACAGATGAGTAGATAAACAAAGCATGGTCCACACATACAATGGAATATTATTCAGCCTTAAAAAGAAAGGAAATTCTGACACCTGATACAACATGGATGAACCTTGAGGACATTGTGTTATGTGAAATAAGCCAGTCACAAAAGGACAAATATTGTGATTCCTCCCATATGAAGCTCCTAGAGTAGTCACATTCATAGAAACAGAAAGTAGAATAGTGGTTGTTGGGGGAAGCGGGGCAGGAGGAATGGGAAGTTATTGCTTAATGAGTGCGGAGTTTCAGTTTGGGAAGATGAAGAATTTCTGGAGAGATGATGATATTTGCATAACAACATGAATGTACTTAATGCTGTACACATAAAAATGGTTTAAAGTGGTAAATTTCATGTTATGCATAACTTACCACAATAAAAAAAATAGGAAGTAAAAAAAAGAGATGAATTGGGATGCAGGGAAAAACCAGTATTCTTATTTCTGAGCCAGGTGTTGTAAGGACATCCTTTACTTGATCCTCACACCACTGTTTATGAAGTAGGTGCTATTATCTTCCCATTACAAATAAGAAAGTTGAGACTCAGTGGGCTCAAGGCCACACAGGCATGAAATGGCACAGTCAGGATTTGAACTGAGTTCGTTTGTTTCCAAACACTTGAGTTTTCCCCTATATCATGTGAGGGAAACCGTAACATATTACTTCATGACAAAGGGCTGGACTTGATTATTAATTCTAGTTGCAAATGTACTTTGCCTGGAAATCATTAGGAAGAGGATAGGTAATCGGGGAAAGCCAAAACTAGACATTTCCTTGGCCTGCAGAGGTAGAGATTTCCCAACAGCAGGCCCTGTCCTGGGAGTGGCAGTGTGCTGGCGGCAGGATGGGGACCTGAGCTGTCCACGCCCCAGCTCCTTCTGTGCTGCGGTGCCTCAGCTCCTTGCCTTTGGCGCCCCCACTGTCCCCCACAGAACTGGCTTTCCCGTTTGCCAGGAATTGCCTTCCTTCTCCTGGCACTCCTTGAGTCCCCGCAAGGCCCCGCAATGACGTTGTGTTATGGCTATCTACTGACCTGCTTGCTTCCCCACCAAAATGCGAACTCTGTGTCACTGATATCCAGGACAGAGACTAGTCTACAGTAGAGGTTCAACAGAGGTTGAGTGAGGAAAAATTCATATTCACCAATATTTATTTTTATCAGCCATTCACAATTTATAAAGTTTTGGCTGCTCTATGTAAAGTGTTTTGATGGCACAACAATAGCAAAAAACTGACATTTACAAGAAATTTTATCCTCTAGAGAGCAATGCTAAGTCCATATCATCCTCCCAAAGACCCTTTTGTAGTAAGTTAGACAGGAAACCAAGGTCCAGAGAAGTCCTGTAACTTGCCTCTGGTCACAAAGCCAGTGTCAGGCCAGAGACTGGAACCCAGGTCTTCAGTTCCATGGATTCTTCCTACAGAACCATCTGTTTAACAAACTAAAAAGCTACCAGAATGAAAACAGGCCATTACATCCACATTTGCTGGCATTCTAGAAAAAAGCGTAAATACCATACCTTGCTCTTGGGTGGCGGGTTGCTGCAGGATTCTCAATCCACAAGAGACTGGGGATCTTTCATGAGAGCTCAGTGAAAATCTTGCTTTGGTACCAGACAGAATAACAGATCCAAGTTCTCAAAGATTTCCAAATAGTTGTGCTAAAAATAATTTTCTCGTTTAGTCCCAAAGAGCCAGAGGCCCTGGAAGTCACTCATCGAGGGAGGCTCAACTCAGGGACCAGTTAAAATTACGGTTTTGTTTGGGATAAACTTTAATTGCCTACGATCCTTGACTGGTAAGTTTAGAGGCTTCTCCATCTCTGTGTGTTGTGGCCTCATTTTTAGATTTGTTTACTTAATTTTTTCCCTCTTCATTTGTTTTCCACTGAGTGGATCTTTCAGGAAAAAAAAATTACTCACTGACTGGAAATTAGCTGTTAACTTAGAGAAAAGAGCCATTTCTTATTTGAGAGGTTTTTGAGATAGAATCTTTAGATTCTGGACATAGGATGGTGTCTCGTGGAATAACAAAGAACACTGTCCCCACTCTTGGTAAATATGACAGGAAAATGTCTCTCATTCTACATACTGCGAAAAGAAAGAGGATTATGAATACTGTTCTGATGCTTTCTTTGTTCTTCGCTGAATCGATAAATGATTGAGTTTTTTTTAGAAAACTAATATGTCTTTGTGATTTAAAGAACTGATCATAACAACTTAAAAGGCAGAATGATCCCCCAAAGCCTGTGACTAGTCATCTTTGGAGCAATCAATTTCTTTGTTTCCTTCTGCTATGTATTTCTTATATCTCCTTGGCAACAGCAATATATAATTTATGATGTCATTTACGGAAATTAAATGACTGAAAAAAATCTTGTTATTATCTTGCTTTTCACCTCATTTTTATCAAGCAATGAGAACTCTAATGGAAAGAAATATTTCCAGAGTTAGAGAAGTGAACACCAATCACAAATCTGACCAAGAAGATTGGTGGGCTCCCGTTTGAATGGGCTCTATTTGCTTTAGCTATCCATCCTTCAATCTGGAGGAAATGGTCTTTTGAATTTGTTGGCTGTCCAAAATCTGAATGCCATCATGGTGTGGTCAAAACAGTATCTTGAGCATAGGAGCTAGTCATAAGTTTTTACTAAATTAGAGTAGAATCTTAATAAGATAGAGTCCCTGGGTTTGTTTTCTCATCTTCAAAGTAAAATATTGTCCTTGATCATTTCTAAGTTCCTCATAGTTCTTAATATTCTCTAACAAAATGCTGGTGCTTGATGTTACCCATTTAACAAACTCAATTTGAGATGTTGCCACCTTTTAATATGTTTGTTTATTTGTTTATAAGTGATGATTTTTTAAATGGTCTTTTGCCACTCACTGTTCTTTAGAAAAGCACAATCTCTTCCAGGCAGCTTAGAAGTAAATGAATTTGTTGACCAATAAAAGAATAGATATGTTCTTATTTTTCTGCCTTAACTTGGCCAAGTGTTGATACAACTTGTGGATATTCATATTTGCTTTTTGTATCATTCACGACTTCTCTAATTTCCCATTAATACTGTTTATCACACCTTTGAGGATAAGGTTTCTTGTATCATTGAAGTATCACAGTATTTTTTCTGTTTTCTAATACAGATTTGATTTTTTAAAAAATTATTTTTCATCTCAGATAATTTATTATAATTTGTATTCTCCTAGACTTATTCTTCTTCCCAGAGAGAATGAACCTTTGAAATTGTCTCCTAGAGCAGTGGTCCCCAGGCTTTTTGGCACCAGGGACTGGTTTCATGGAAGACAATTTTTTGATGGACCGGGGTAGGGGATGGTTTTGGGATGATTCAAGCACATTACGTTTATTGTGCAATCAGATCTCTCTGCTAATGATAATCTGTATTTGCAGCTGCTCCTCAGCACTAGCACCGCTGCCTCAGCTCCACTTCAGATCATCAGATGTTAGGTTCTCATAAGGAACGTGCAGCCTAGATCCTTCGCACATGCAGTTTACAGTAGGGTTTGCACTCCTAGGGGACTCTAATGCCACAGCTGATATGACAGGAGGCGGAGCTTATGCGGTGATGTGAGCGATGGGGAGCAGCTCTAAATACAGACGAATCGTGACTTGCTTGTCCTCCGCTCACCTGCTGTGTGGCCTGGTTCGCAACAGGCCACCAACCAGTACTGGTCTTTAGCCTGGGGCTTGGGGGTTGCAGTCCTAGAGCATTCAGGCCTCAGATGTAGATAAAGCCTGGCAGTGTCTATTTCACTAAGTTATTTTCATACTTATTTTGGAAACAGTGGTGAAAAGTGATGGACTGAGAAATATGCTAAAGGGAATGTTGGCTCAGAGTAAAAATTCAGATTCCATTTTTACCTGCCACTCCTTCCAAGGCCAGGGTCTTATTCTGTCTCTGCTAGGCAGGCAATTTTTATTATACCTCTCAGTCTATGCTCTTTTTGCCCCCTGGAAAGTTTACTTTTCAACTGATTTCAGTTCAATCCATTCCAATCCAGTCGATGTTCCCAGAGGATCTAACAGCTCTCAAAAAAAAAAGTTTAAATTTGTAGCTTTTGTCAATTTTCTTGGTGTAAATACTATCATGATCAGTTTCAAACTACAACCTGATTTTCACTGAATATAAAGTGGGGAAGGTATGTGCACAATTGGCCCTTGCTGGCTGGTCTGAGCTGGCTCAGCACATCTCTGATCTCTCTCTCTCTCACTCTCTCTCTCTCACACACATGCACTTTTTGCTAGGTGCTATAATTGTTTAAAAAAGGAAGGTTCTAGCTGGTGTATAATGAACATGTACAATGTGCTAATGCATTTACAAGCATCACCTCCTTTAGTTCTTGCCATAATTTCTTGAGGTGAACAAACTTATTATCCTCCTTTTATAGATGAGTAATTTAGACAGTCTGATCCACAATTGACCCACCAACCACTGTACCACATTTCCTCCCTAGGGTGTTGCTAACATAACAAGAGCAGGTTTCTGCATCCAGACCACTTGAAATCAGGTGAACTGTACCTGTCTCCTCCTCCTCCCCGCAGATGCACTGGGTTCTGTTAGGAGTTGAATCTTCTCTTTCTAGCCTCAGTGTCTTGCTTATATTAATGTCATCTCCTGCGGCAGCAAGTCCCAACTAACCATGCCCTCTCCATGCCCCTTTCTCCTGTTCACATTTATCTTCCGTTTCCATCACTTTCTCCAGGAAGTCTCCCTGATATTCTCAAGCAGGCGCAACCTTGCTTTCCCCTGAACCCTCCTAGCCCATTATTTGGACCTCTCTTATGCAGTTGAGCTCACTGGTTCTTAACTAGATCTACTGAATCAGCATACCAGGCATTTATATTTTAAAAATCTATATGAGTGATTCTGATGGGTAGACAGGCTCTGGGAACCTTTGCTTTATCTACTCGTGCTCAAATGATGCCGCATCTCTTAGTCCTTCCAAACCTGGGGGTTTTGGTGATACAAATCTGGTTTTCTTTGTCTCTCATCCTGTTCTTTTATTCATTACTTCATCACATGTTTATTTAGCTGCTACTATATGCCAGGTGCTGAATGCTTGATCTTGGTGTTCAGTGGAGAGCAAATTTGGAGTGCTTGTAGAGACAAAATCTAGTGGGAAAGACAAACATTCATCAAATAATCACAGAACTGTGTTTAACGGGATGTTAATTGGGTATTAATTCCCATCCACTTGGAATTTCAGTTGAGGACACAAAACAGAGAGCAATGGGCAATCAATGCTCACACATCCACTTACAACTTGTTAAAGGCCAGCTGGATCTGACACTGACCGTCATCTATTTTCAATCCACATAGGAGAAAACTAGGAATTCAGAAAGTGCTTGAAGAGAGCTGCGAAGGCAGAGAGTTATTAGCTGCTAAGGGAGTGCTGAAGTGTTTCCCTCCTTCCTTCCTATGGGGAGGGAATGGAAGGTTTTCCCCCCTCTGGCCGAGTGACAAGGACCCTGAGGGAATCACTGAAAAGACTGGGGTGCCTGCAAGAAGTGAACTATTTTTGTCGCTATCCAGTTGGATGTCAGCTGAGCTGTGAGATAGAGAGCCTTACAGTTCTCACGGGATCACAGAAATGTGATCTAGAAGTTGTGAGAGCCTGACCCACCCGTGGAGTTGGAGGTCTTATGTGATCATAGAAACTGGCAACTCTTGAGCAGAAGGCATCTGGGGAAGAGAGAGCAGTGCAGGCATCACTGTTGGAGAGGAAAGAAGACATGAATTTCTCAAGCAGCTGATGGTCTTGAGGAAGGCAGCTGGGATTGGGCCATCCAGATGGGACCTCCTGAGCCTAGAAGGAGTCCTCCTGGGGAGAGGAAGCCACTAAGGTGCCACTGAGTGCATCACTGAGTACAGAAGCTGAGACTGGTGTTTGAGCAATGCAAGCTGTCAACCAAGCAGTGTATTACCGGTGTCAGGGCACTGCACAGCTTGGAGGTCCCACAGGGAGCCACTGGTGACCCTGTGAATACGTTCACCCTCAGAGAGCCAGCATGGGATATCTGGGCACAGAGCAGGCACCGGCAGCCAGGAGAGAACCATATGAATAGCACTTATTAAGTAAAAATAATTTGGTCCCTGTTTTCTAATTCTGCCTTCTGACCTGACTCTAGAGATGCTGAAAGTGGAAGGGGGGTGGCAGGGAGGGGTGAAGAGTGAGGGAGCATCGCATATCCTGAGCTGAAACCATGGAGAGGGGACAAACTTTGCTTTGGATGTGAAATGAAAGTTTTGATTTAGAAATGTCTTTTTAATTTCTGAAAATGAGTCACAATTGACTAATGAAATTGTTATGTAACTGAAAGTTACCAGAAAGCCAAGAAATTTGCCTGAAATGTCCTGAAAGGGTAGAGAAGAAAGATCCAACAGAATTTGGCTAGAACAAATGATGGGAGAACAATGAAGTTGTTTCTTGTTTATATCATATTAAGGATGGATAAGATCATTTGATAAATTCAATAAACTTTGGAGAGTGCTCTGAAGGAAAAGTAAAAGGGTGTCATGGAGTGTTTAGCAGGGCAACACAGTCGAGTCTATGGGTTGGAGAGGGCTTGCCTAAAGAAATGAAATAAAAGTAGGCATGAACCAAGCAGGGGTGAGAAAACACTTCTAGGCTAAGAAGACGCCATGTGCAAAGTCCCTGAGGTGCTGTGTGGAGGCCATTGGGAAGGAGCAAAGCCGAGCATGAGCCTGGAGGGAGGATGAGCCTGCACCAGGCAGGGCTCTGCAGACCCGGAAGACTCTGTTCTTTATCCTCGGGGGAGTAGGAGCCCTGGAGGCTCTGCGAGCAGGATTTCATGGACTAGACTGTTGACTCTCCCTCAACCCTGCTTACAACAATGAGGATGATGTAGGTAGAGGTAATGCCTGCTGCCACTCTGTTGGCTTTTCAAGCTGACTTCAACAAGCTGAAAAGACTCAGTTTGGTTTCTAAACAGAACCTGCTTTCAGTGTAGGGGAAGAGGCGAGTTCTTATGAGAAGAGGATTTTAAAAGAGGCAATTTGCCCATTCGTTGAATGAACAATTGTCATTGACCGCTATGCGTGCCAGGCACTGTCCCAGGCACGGGACATACAGCTTTGAAAGAGGAAGACAGGATGCCCAAGCACAGAGCTCACATTCCAGTGGGAGTTTCACGACATTAGAGAAGAAAGGGGCTTCACACGGCATCTGCCCGATTTTCTCATTTTGTAGATAAAAAGCCAGATTCAGTGAGAATTACTTGCCCAAAAATTTATATGCTAAGCCAGAAGTAGAACTCAGGCCCCTGCATGATGCTCCAAATTCTCTCCTCTACGTAGCACAACCTCTCACCAAGGCTCGAATCCTAACTTCACATGTAGAGACACTTTGCTATGTTTTAGATACATAAATATCCATTATTGTGGATAATTGTGAATGAACAATATAGCATTATCCCGGATCATAATACTTGATTGTTGCCCAAAATATCACTTCTCGTGTTTTAAAACATAAGAAACTTTTAAAAGCTACAGAAAACTTTAAACATATACACAAGCAGAGATAAGTAGATATTAATAAATGAGTCCCCATATACACGCTGTGCTATCCAGAAGTTTAGCATCAAATGGACAGGGAATAATATTAAGGGAGAATGCATTTTCCCTGATCCTTTGGTCTCCAGGAGGAGGAATTTTTCTAAATACCCTCTTGTCCTCCCCTACTCCTTTATTGATTTTACCCCGGGGAAAATGGGATGAATTATGTGATATGCAAAGTTGCAAAGAACAACTGGGCACATTGAGATTGATTGACTGGAGATGAAAATCTGTTCAATTCCAAAAAATCTGGATTAGAAAGCCTCTTTGCCATCACTTCTGAGCAGCAACCTTTTTTAAAAAGTAGGTTTATTGTACAATTTTAAAAATACAAAATTCACCCGTTCGGTGTGGACAGTTCCATGGGTTTTGGCCAGTGTACACAGTTGTTTGTTTAACCACCACCACAAGACAGATACAGAGTATTTTGGTCCCCTCCAAAATGTTCTCTCACACCCCTTTGTAATTTGTCTCCTTTTCCACCCCAGCTGCCTGCGACCACTGATCTTATTTCTGTCCCTGTAATTTTGCCTTTTCCAGAATGTCATATAAATGGAATTGTACAATAGGCTCAAGCGATCCTCCTGCCTCAGCCTCCCAGGTAGCTGAGACTACAGGCATGTACCACCATGCCTGGTTAATTTTTTTCTATTTTTTAGTACAGTTGGGATCTTGCTCTTGCTCAGGCTGCTCTTGAACTCTTGACCTCAAGCGATCCTCCCACTTGGCTTCCCAGAGTGCTAGGATTACAGGCATGAGCCACCGCTCCCAGCTTTTGAGGCTTTCTTCTTTTACTTAAGATAATGCTTTTGAGAGCCATTCACACTGCATGTTTCTTTCATTGCTGAGTAGTGTTCGTTGTACCACAATTTGTTTATCCAAGTACCAGCTGATGGACATTAGGTTTGTTTCAGTTTTTGGTTATCCTGAATGAAATCTACAATAAACATTCACGTATAGGTCTTTGTGTGGTTGTATGTTTCCATTTCTCTTGGGTAAATACCCAGGAGTGGGATTTCTGGATAATATGTTCAACATACATTTAACTTTATACGAAAGTGCCCAACTTTTCTAAAAAGTCATTTTGCATTTTCAGCAGAAATGTGTGAAAATTCATTGCTCTGCATCCTTCCCAGCACCTGGTATTTATTGGTTTTGCTTTCAGATTTTAACTATTGCATTATGATTTTAATCTGTATTTCCCTAATGCTGTTGAGGATCTCTTTACATGCTTATTTGCCCTCCATATATCTTCTTTGGTGAAGTAGCAGTTCAAACCTTTTGCTTATTTTGGGTTATTTGTTTATCATAAGAATTCTTTATCTATTCTAGATACATATCAGATATGTGCTTTGCAAATATTTTCCCCAGTCTATGACTTGACTTTTTATTTATCTAACAGTATCTTTTGAAGAGAAGAGTTTAATTCTGATTAAATACAATTTATTAACTTTTTTCATTTATATTAGTGTTTTTGTGTCCTATCTAAAAAAATTTTTTCATCTCAAATGTTTTCACCTAGAAATTTTTAGTTTTAGGCTCTGCATTGAGGTCTACAGTACATTTTAAATCAATTTTGTATATGGCGGTGAAGTAATGGTCAAGGTATTTTTTTTTTTTCATGTTAAGAGACTGAATATACAAACGATGGCCAGACATATAAAAATAGAACTCTACTCCATAACCTGCAGCAACTTTTCCAGGAAACCAACACTTTATCTACAATAACAAGCTCAGGAAGCCAGACTACTATTAATATGTCATACTTGTTGACTGTCAGACCGCTATCTGTAATAACAATCCAGGAAGCTAAGCAATAACTTCTATAACAATAGGCCCCAAACAGCCAGGATTTAATCAATAATTGACAACTTCCCTAATTTTTGTCCCCACTTCCAAGTTAAGTCCAATCAGAGAAAGCCAAATATGCACCCCTAACCAATCACATAGGATGCCCAACTTCTAGTTAGCTGCTCCCAGCTTCCCCAGGCCAGCAGCTGTCGGTCAGAGCACACCTGAAATCTCCCATTTTTCCACTATAAAGCTTTCCCACTGCTTGCCTTTGGGTCTCTCCCAAAATGTGAATGATAGTTCTAATTCCCTTGCCATAGCAAGCTCTGAATAAATAGCCTTTGCTTGTTATCATTTGGTTGGTCTTTATTTCCATAATATGGGAAGTGAACACATCCTTTGGTTAATTTCTCAACCTGTATACGTCTCTGGAGGGAGGATAGGTACTGTTTATTGGCGCCTCCAACGAGTATGAGGAAGCCAACCCCTACATTTAAGGGGTTTGCAGTCTGGCAGAGGAAGCCAGACTTCCACATGAGTTATACTTGATATAGACCCAGGGACAACAATGTCCATCTTACAACGAGCACCTTAGGGCAATAAATATCTTAGTCATCTTTGCGTCATCCATTTGTAGCCAAAGTCTGGAATCCAGATATGCTCTGTATACATTGCTTGATTTAATGATTGATTCTGATTAGATACCAAAATGCAAGCAGGAAAAGTAGTCTCTAATGCTGATTGCGTTCTGGAGGCAATCACTGCTGAGTATGTATCAATAGCCAAGTAAATTACTCTCCTACTACTTTGCTACAACAACTACGTGAGTTCAGGTCATGATGTCTCTCACCTGGCATCTTACAGCAGCCTCTCAACTGTTCTCTCCGCCCTTGCAGTTTTTTGCCTTCAGTTCACCTCTAGTCTGCTGCTAAAGTGAATGCAAAAAGTGGGTATTTGATAAATGAATATTTTCTAAGTGAATGAGTAATATCACTCCCCTATTTAAAACCATTCTAATAATTAAATACACTCTGTTTTTATCTGACTCAAAAGAGAAAATAAATCTATGACAACAAAGAATACACAGTGAAAAAACATGTGTTGAGAATCTATTATTTGCCAGGCACTTGACACATTTTAAAAACATATATATTCAATATTGAATTTAGACCTCATTCTTAGGTAGTTCCCATGTGAAGTGTTGATTGAAGCTAGATGCTTGATTTGAAAACATTTGACTGTTTGAATTTTGAACTGGATTATAAAAGAATAAAAACATTAGCAACAATGATGATAATTATAACAACATTGAGAATAAAGATGATAACTAACTTGCATTTAATGCTTACTACATGCCATGTACTGTACCAGCTCCTAACATTTACTTTATTTTCCTAGTGGTTGCATGAGGTAGGTATGCCTTACCTTAAGCTCCACAAAGAAAAAGAATAAAGACTCATTCATCATTAGACCCATGGATTATAGGACGCTGTCCACAAGTAAATATTAAGTGAGTATTATTATTCCCATTGCACATCTACGTAAACTACAGCTTCAGGAGGCAAGGAACTTGTCCCAAGGAACGCAGTTGGTAATTTTTGGAACAAAGATGTGAAGTGTCCAGTTTCAAGCAGAATGTTCTAAGGTCCCAAGTTTCCACAATAAAAATTACTTCTCCCAAAGTGTCCAGCTAGACTGTGAGTGGGACATGACCAGCCAAGAAATCCTGCCGGGAGTTTTACTCTGGCTACAGCCCAGTGGGCTGATTTGAAGTGAGTCAGAAAGGAAGGAAGGGAGGTCCTGAGGCCAGCAGGGCATGTTTGGGTAATGCCCTGTCATGAAGGAAAAGAAAAAAGCTAAAAGGGAAGCAGGACCTGAAAGCTCATCTCCTTGCTGGGAGAGGAAGTAAGCAGCCAGCTAGCAATAACCTTCAGCTTGTTAAGAATAATAGGGAATTGGCTCAAGGGCATCCTATTACATAGACCTTGGCAAGGGATCAAATAAAGGGAAAATCACAGAAGGTGAAAATGGAAAGAGGGGTTGTTTGCCAGTACATGGGGTGACATTGGTTGGAGTCATGAGACCTACTTTACTCTTGGATTCCCAGAGCACGTTGGCAGTCAAAATCCTGCTCTCACTCCCAGATGGCTATGAGCTGCTCCTTCTGTCTTGAATAGCCATGGTCACTGTGATGCCCATATCTGGCCTCCCAGAATATTTTCCAGTGGGCCCAAACAAGGGGTCAATCTGAAGAGTTGCAGCTGGCAGCCCAGAAGAAATCTTCAAGGGGCTAATAGTTAATACTATTTATTGGGACTCCTAATTTGAAGGCAGTATATAATACTACCCACTTATTAAGCACTTACTATATTTTAGCTACAGTGAATCCTGACCACTTAGTGAAGTAGGTATTATTATCTTCTTATTACAGATGTGGAAACTGAAGCTTCCAAATGAGAGACTGCACAAGGTCATGAATCTACTGAGTGATAGATTTGATATTCAAACCAGGATTTTTCTGACACTCAAACTAAATTCTTAGTTTAATATGACAGTGACAGTGTTTAACTCCTTGAACTGTTGTAAAGATTAATTGAAATAATGCATAGAAAATAATTCACTTGTTGCCTAGCACGTCATGGGTGTTCCATAACGATGATGTAGGTGAATAGTGCTAACATCATTGCCACTGCTCTTACCACTTCAGCTTTGGCTGCTGTTCTTTGACAAGTGCCATTGTCTGGCCTGTGTTCTTTACACTCCTCTTGTTTGCATCTGAAAACCACCCCATAGGCTCATCTTTAGTTGCAGGAAAACCCGAGATCTAGAGGCAGATACCTGTTGAATGATGAAAACTTCTCTATCCTGAGAATTTTAAGAGTGTTTTTGGGACATTATATAGGCAAAAAAATAGCAGTGATTGGAGGTAGGGGAAAGAAAGGAGACTAGAGACAGCTTGTGCGTATTGCTCTCAGGGAGAGGATTAAAAGTTGGAGGCAGATGCCCATCTATAGATGAGCCTTCTTGGAAAGAGCATTGTGCATCATCAGAGAAGTGACAGGGGACAATCAGAGTGACAGAGAGTGTGACAGGGTGATCCACTCGGCAAGATCAGAAGGTACCTGTGGGAGGTGTCCACATATGGGAAAGGAGAGGAGGTCAGAAACCCAGGACTACATGCTCACCCCAGGTATCCTGTGGCCCGAGCTGTGAGGGAGCCTCCATCACCACTGTAGACCTCAGGACTGATCAGGAAGCTGCTCCAGTGACGTTGCACTGGAGACTGGGCACAGCAGGGACCTGGTGGTTTCAATTTCTGGATCCCTGCAACTGACACCATTCTGAACTCTCAGGCCCAGAGTACCTTGTCTGCACAGAGCCTGGCTTTGCTGCAGCTGCCTCCACATTGTACCAGACAAGCCAGGGAGGGAGCAGGGAGAGCAGATGCTCTCATGCACCCCATGACTGGAAGCCAAGCACCCCACAACCCCATAGGGGATTTGAGTAGAACAGTTGACTCAGATGCTACCTCAGAAGCCCTGCAATGAATGTCTCCATGAGACCTGGGCAGGGGGAGAGCCTAGCCACCTAGAAGACCAGCCATGTGGCCCCATGCCCATGACCCCCATGCTGCCACCTGACCCCATAGCACTGTCCCCGCAATTCCCATGCTTCCACCCAGCCTTGCAGCTCTACCTAAAGGCTCTAGTACTGCCACTGGGCCCCTGCAGTCCAGTGCTTTGTCAGACACCTGCTAGTTTTGAGCTGTCATTGCACATGGACCCAGCTGGAGCAAACACCTACAGCTCTGAGACCCACAACCACTGCCTAGAGAGCCTCACCCAGCTGCCATTGTCACCATCATTGGAAGATCCAGCCTCCATGGAGAAGCTCTCATGAAGACCACCATCTCAAGCTTTCAGCGAAGACCTGAAGAACAACCCATGACACCACATGAAGATCATCCAGCACTGGCTTGAACTGTGACAGTCACAGGGGAATGGAACAAAACAGAATAGTTGCATTAAAGGCTCTCAGTGTGCCTGCCTCTCACCTGCTGGGTCAGTATTCCAGAGTAGGACACCAAAGCACCATCTAGGGACCTTCCCATCTTTTCACTAAGTAGGAGAGTTCCCAGCAAAGGAGAACAGGTGCACTGCAAACCTATCTACAGTGAGATGAAAGAAGAGGTTTCAAATGAGAAGAAACCAGCAAAAAAATTCTGGCAACATGAGAAAAAAAGCTAATTACACACCCCCAAGAGATAGCAATAAATCCACAGCATTAGACCTCAACAAAAAAGAAATTGTCAAAATGTCAGAAATGTAATTCAGAATATGGATGGCAATTAAAATGAACAGGATTGAAGAGAAAGTTGAAAACCAAAACAGACAAGCCAAAACGAATATTTAAGGACATCGATGAACAAAATGGAAAAATTACAAAAGAGCTAGACAACATAAGAAAGGATATAGTTAAACTTAAAGAAGTGGAAGAGTCATATAGGGAATTTAAAATTATAGCAGAAAGCTTTACAAACAGACTAGACCAAGCAGAAGAAAGACTCTCAAAGCTTGAAGATAAGGCTCTTGAACCAACACTGTCAGTCGAAGATGCAGAAAAAAGAGTCAAGAAGTATGAAGAATCGCTCAGAGAAATATGGGACTGTGTGAAGCAAATCAATGTATGAATTGTAGATATCCCTGAGGGAGAAGAAGAAGAGGCAAAAAGCCTGGAAAATCTATTTGAAGGAATTATTGAGGAAAACTTCCTTGGTATCACCAGAGATTCAAATATTCTGACATAAGATGATCATTGAACACTGGGAAGATTTATAAAAAATAGGACATCTCCAAAACACATAGTCATCAGCTTGGCTGAAGTCAAAACAAAGAAGAAAATTCTACAAGCTGCAAGACGGAATCAACAACTAACCTACAAAAGAAAACCCTTCAGGCTAATTGCAGGCTTCTCTATGGAGACCTTACAAGTCACAAGAGATTGGGGCCCCATTTTTAGTGTTCTTAAGCAAAACAACTGCCAGCTAAGGATCTTGCATCCTGCAAAACTAAGCTTTATAAATGATGGAGAAATGAAGACTTTTCCAGATAAGCAAACACTAAGGGAATTTGTCACTACTAGATCTGCCATACAGGAAATGCTCAAAACAGCAAAATACACACCCACTAGTACAAAAACACCCAAAAGTTAAAGTTCACAGCTCTTATAAAACAGTAACAAAAGAGGGAAAAAAAAAACCAAAATATTATCCAACATGATGAACAGAACACACATCAAGACTAACATTGAACATGAATGGTCTAAATGCTCCATTTAAAAGACATAGACTGGTTGAATGGATGACAAAACACAACCAAGTATATACTATCTCCAAGAAACATATCTAACTTGCAAGGACTCACACAGACTCAAGGTTAAGGGATGGAAAAAGGTATTCCATGTAAATGGAAACCAAAAGTGAGCAGATATAGCCATTCCCATATCAGATAAAATAGACTTTAAATGAATAGTGATAAAGAAAGGCAAAGAAGGTCATTATATAATGGTAAAGGAAAAAATTTAACATGAAGACATAACAATTCTAACTATATATGCACCTAACACAGGAACTCCCAGATTCATAAAGCCAATCCTACTAGACCTAAGCAAACAGAAAATGGTAGCATTGTAATTGCTGGGGACTTCAACATCCCACTGACAGAGCTGGACACATCATCAAAGCAGAAAATCAATAAAGAAACACTGGACTTAAACAAGATTCTAGAACAAATGGACTTAATAGGCTTTTACAGAACATTCTATCCAAAAACTACTGAATTAAAATTCTTCTCATCAGCACATAGGACACTCCCCAAGATTGATCATATCTTAGGCTGCAAAACAAGTCTCAGAAAAGTAAAAAAAATCAAAATCATATCATGTATCTTCTCAGAGCACCATGGAATAAAGCTAGAAATCAATTCTAATGGACACATTCAAATCTACACAAAGTAATAGAAATTAAACAACATTATGCTTAATGATCTTGGGTCAATGATGAAATTGAGATGAAAATCAAAAGATTCCCTGAACTGAATGACAAAGAGGACACAAGCTTCCAAAATCTATGGGATACAGAAAAAGCAGTCCTAAGGGGAAAATCCATATCCTTCAATGCCTATATCACAAAAACAGAAAGATCACAAGTTAACAACTTAATGTCACATCTCAAGGAACTAGGAAAAGAAGAACAAACTAAACTGAAATAATATGCTGAAATAAAAAAAAAAAAGAATAAAGCTCAGAGCAGAACTAAACTAAATGGAAACAAACAAACAAATCCAAGCAAACAAAAAACAAAAAAAAAGCAAAAGATAAATGAAACAAAAAGTTGGTTCTCTGAACATATAAACAAAATTTATACCATTAGCCAGATTAACCAGAAATAGAAAAGAAAGGATTTAAATAAGCTCAGTCAGAAATGAAAAAGGAGATATTAAAATTGATACTACAACAGCTTTTTAATTTGATCAGGTCCCATTTATTTATTTTTATTGTTGCCGTGATTTTCTTTGGGGTCTTCATACATTCTTTGCCTAGGCCAGTGTCTAGAAGAGTATTTCCAATGTTTTCCTCTAGAATTCTTATAGTTTCATATCTTAGGTTTAAGTCCATTATCCATCGTGAGTTGATTTTTGTGAGAGGTGAAAGGTGTGGATCCTGTTTCAGTCTTCTATATGTGGCTATCCAGTTTTCCCAGCAACATTTATTGAATAAGGATTCTTTTCCCCAGTG